>LJIJ01003187.1:0-20638 GCA_001718145.1 Orchesella cincta | reverse complement strand
AAAAGAGAGAGATGATGCTCCTAACTTGGAATGAAATGCATGCGGGAATTTACTGCTATCGCCAAGCAACACCTTTGAAAATTGTTGCGGAGCAGAATTGTTCACAAGTTTGGCTAATTTTTGGAGATGAATTTAGCTCAAGATTTGTTCAAAATTTGGAACAGAGAATGAAGCAAATTGGGAAAAATCCTGTGTTTATCAAACGACCAGCTGAAATCATGGGGGAAGTTGAGATGAAGCAATTTATGAACGAAAAATTGAAGTTAGCAGCGTCAAAAGGGGTTGAATTTGAGGGAATGATATATCTCTGGGGAATGGTCTCGGAAGATGAGCATGACCAGTCTCAAATTTCCCTCCCACTTGTTTCCCTTTATCAAGAGTTGCTGAGTAGCGCATCACCCCCTAAAGTTTTCATCGTTAGCTATGGAAACGACAACCCATCCGAGTCTACCCTGCTCGGAATGTCAAAATCAATTATTGTCGAGCATAACAATTTCAAAGGCGCTAAAATCTGCTTGGAACGTGGCGAGCAGCTAAATACTCAAGTTGAGCAGGTGTTTTCCAATTTGTGGAACTGGAGCAATGCTATTGAATATTTTGAATTCAAGGGTGGAAAACGTTTCGTGAAGCGGCTTAAAACCAGAAAATTACAAAATAACGAGCTCACTTTGCCAACCGCCAGCTCTGAACGATTTCAACTTGTTATCCCTTCCACGAGACAAATATCCGATTTGGAATTTACCCATCTCGACCCTTATGAAATAGAAGGAGATCAAGTTGAAGTGAGGGTGAAAGCGATGGCATTAAATTTCAGGGATATTTTCTCAGTTCTCAAGCCCATCCCTGCTTTTGATAATATCAACACAATTGGACTGGATATTTCAGGAGTGGTAACCCAAGTAGGACCTCTTGTTGAGGGATTTAAACTAGGAGATTTTGTAATTTGTACGAATTTTGATAAAAATCTGGCATTACCCAGCCATGTTAAAATTAGGGAGGGTGATGTTGCCAAACTTCCGGTAGGAATGACATTTGTGAAGGAGCAACTCTCCCAACTGCTTTTATGACAGCAATCTACTGCCTTATCGATATTGGAAGGTTGGGGCAAGGTGAAACCATTCTGATTCATGCCGCATCCGGTGGCGTTGGATTGGCTGCCATTCAGCTTGCGAAAGAAGTCAAAGCGAATATAATCGCAACTGCTGGAAGCGACAGGAAAAGGGCATACCTACGCTCAATTGGAATAATCCACGTTTTTAACTCAAGAACGACAGAATTTTCCCAAAAGATTTTGAACGTAACAAATGGAAAAGGAGTTGATATCGTCCTGAATTCATTAACTGGTCCAGGTTATAAGGAAGCATCTCTACAAGCTCTGGGGCAATGTGGGCGCTTCATAGAAATGAGCAAGTTGCAAGTTTGGGAGAAAGAGGAAGTTGCTGAGATGCGACCTGATGTGGAATACAATGTGGTTGATCTAAGCAGTTTGGAAGGCGAAACTTTTAAAACTATTTTGGATAATATTCGTGCAAGAATTGAAGATAAAGGTAAAAAGTCCATTCAACCGCTACCTTACGATCGATTTGACGCGTTAGATATTCGTGCAGCTCTCCAGCATCTTCAGCAAGCAAAGCATATAGGAAAAGTGGTTTGTGTGATGCCGGAAACAATCCGAGAAAATTCAAAAGTGAAAATTAGGGTCCCTCTGTTCAACGACAGGAGCACTTATATTGTTACAGGTGGCTTAGGCGGAATTGGATTTGAAGTCGTAAAATGGATGCTGAAAAATGGTGCTAAATATATAGCCAACGTGAGCAGAAGCGTTGAACCCAAACTTGAAGTAGCTGGGCAAATAAAGAAATTGAATGAAGATGGGAAACATGTACAACACTTCTCGCTGGATGTTTCTGAATATGAAAAATGTTGTGAACTTTTTGAAGCAATTCAGAATCCTTGCTCAAAATTTCCCAAGATTCGGGGAGTCATGCACGCCGCAGGGATTTTGGATGATGCAACTTTTGAAAATCAAAATTGGGAAAAATTTAACTCAACGTATAAAACTAAAGTGGAGGGCTCTTGGAATTTACACATCCTAACAAAATCCCTAAATCTTGAGCATTTTGTGATGTTTTCTTCAATAGCGTCAGTTTTAGGAGCTCCAGGGCAAGCTAATTATTCAGCCAGTAACAGTTTCCAAGATGCATTGGCACACTATAGAAATTCACAAGGTTTACCTGCAACAACAATCAACTGGGGAAACTGGGGCGAAGTGGGAATTGCAACGGAAGTGGACTTCCCTGGAGTCCGCCCTATTTCTACTTCTCAGGGATTGCTCCTTCTCGAGGCTATCCTGAAAGCGCCAAAAGCCACGCAACTAATTGCAGCAAATATTGACTCATTTTCCCTTCTTTCTCAACTCATTCCAAATGTCAAACAATATATGGATGATGTGACTTTATTTGGAGAGCAAAAAACTCAACTGGCAGCCGTATCCAGTGACGAATTTTGGGCAGAGATGGACGCTGCTCCTGATCGGGAAGGAAAATACGAGGTGTTTAAAAAACACATAAAGATTTCGTACGAAACCTCCTCAAGTGGAAGTGGATGAGCCTATTAGCGACACGGTAGACTTCCAATCTCTTGGAATTGACAGTTTGATGATGTTAGAGATGAAAAATTCTCTTCAAAATGTACTCGATCGAGGCTTAATCATCACAGCTTCTCAGTTGAGGGATTGCAACAATGTCAGCTTTTGGCGAACAGATTTTTGGACATAATTGAAAGCAAAGAGGAAGAAGCCCTTATGCCAACGCTGGAAGAGCTACGAGTTCTTATTCGAGAGGATTGTCGACTTCTTGATGAAGCTATTTCAGAGCCAGTTCAAGTCCTATAGAAAAAAGAAAGCGAAATTCAAACCGTTTTTGTTACCGGCGTCACAGGAACTTTAGGTGGGTATATTTTAAAGGACATCTGCAGAATCCCAACCATTCAGAAAATTTACTGTTTGTTCGCCCAGGAAATTTAAATGCGGGTGAAAGACTCAAGGAAATTATGAATAAGCGTGGAGTTGAAGAAACGTCAATTGAGTTGGTTGCAATTGAAGGGGACATAGGAAAGGACCATTTTGGGGTGAAGGAAGAAATGTATGAAAAACTCGCTCTTGAAATTGATGCAGTTATCCACTGCGCAGTGAAATCTGACCACATTGCAAAATACTGGAAGGCGCCTGCCAATCGCTTAGCTAATATCCGGAATGTTAACGTTCTTGGAACAAAAAGGGTGCTGGGATTTGCCTACCATTTGAAAACAAAGCACGTCTTTTACGCCTCGTCATTAGTAATTACAACGAGTGTGAATGATGATAATACCTTGTCTGAAGATTGGCAAGAGGATAATGCCTTCGATTCAGTTTCTTATAATTCTGGCTACGCAATTTCTAAATTCATTTCGGAACAACTTGTAAAGCAAGCGTGGGAGCGGGAATTCCGTGTAAATCATTGAGGTTCGCGTTGGTGACTGGAGACGAAAAACGGGAGAGTTGGACATTTTATCGAGCCATTATATGATTCGGTTTGGCCTTTATGAAACTTGGATGTATGCCGGAAGCACCAATTCCATCGTTGCTGATTACCCCAAACGCTTGTTCCAAAGCTTTGGCCCACCTTTGTTTTAATGACAAGGTCCCATCTGGAGTGTACAATGTGTGTCCCCCTCATCCCCTTGGAACAAGTTTTTGTGGATGTTGCGAAGGAATTTGGGGCAAATTGAATTCGTATCTGTTGAGGATTTCCTACAAAAACTGAGAATGGAAGGGGATGATAGCCCAATTGCAACTCTCAAGCGGATGTACATAGAGGCTGATAATGGTTCGGTGGAAATTGCCCAAAATATTTCAAGTATTCATCACTGGATGGATAATTCATCCGAGGAGTTTTTCATCAGTAAAAAGTTGAGCGAGTTCATGCCACCCGGGTTTTTGGAAGGGATTGAGCCCGCTACTGAGATAATGAGAAGGGATATTCGTTATGTGAAGAGATCAGGAGCTTTTGAAATGGTTGGGATTAAACTGGCTGAAAAATAATAACTTTTAAACACAATATGCTTTAAAATATAAATAATACTATTATACTTGACAAACGATTGATACATGTTTTGTATCACATTTTTTGAGCTTAATAAAAACCGATTCAAAGATAATGACGTATCTCCAGGTCTGACCTATTTCCGTAGCTAAATGTAAAGTAAGCATAATATAAGATTAAAATGAGATATCGGCAATTTTATCATAAATACATAGGAATTTTCAATGTGCACCACCTATAAAGTGTTTGGTAGCCGAAGAGGCACTACTTTTAAATGCACACAACAGTTTGAAATGTTTGCATTTTAATCACGTTTTGTGAACTTTATTTCTTAAGTTAAAAACACACTTTTAAGAACGAGTAAAATGTCAATAACAGTATGTATACAATTTATTGAATTATTCAATCAATTTTATGCAATTTTTAACGTGCGTTTACACTTTTAAGTCATAAAACTTCATTCATTCATAAAAAAACTCGACTTTTTGTGAAAAATTTGATTTTTAAAATTTCGCGCGCGTTTTTTTTTAATTTAAAAATTCCTTGCTTGACCTCTTAAGAATGTTGTCTAGAATATGTGTTCCAAATTTTTGGTCAATCGGACATCGAGTCTCCGAGAAATCCTCCTCCCTTCATAGGTAGACACCGTGTTCAATTTGCTCCTACTACAAATGTCTTAACTTACCCCCAACTGATAACCTTAATTTTTATGCATAACTTAACGAGCCCTATAGTATTAGCGTACATCTGGACTGAAAGAAACCACTTTCATAAAGCCGGTGGAGTTCCTCAGCTACAACAGGGACTTCAGGAATGCCATAAATGATTACGACAAACAACTTTAACCACAGTAATTGATTGATGTAGTTATAATATAAATTTCAATTCGATATCAACAGCTCCTTACATAATCCAACGAAGAATTTATACGAGCTCAAAAGCTTACCTACCCAAATTATTTCAACGATTCGTCAACCTCGTAATAAACTCCCGAATGGATAAACGCACAGTCTCTAAACCTATCTGAATACGTCTTATCGTGCCATCAAAGGTAGCTTTCAAATTTAGCCGTTGTAGTTTGCTCCAGCAGTTCAACCAAAGACCAAATGCTACTTTTCTTTGTTCTATCAGAAAAACCACGGTCAGCAAGCCCAAAATACCAAAATGAATGTAAAATACAACTCCAAAATTGTCCATCATTGACAAAGGTTTAAAGTCTTCTCCAACACTCATTGCTGAGAATTGGGTCTCATTCCATGAAACCAATCGTAATTTCCAACGTTTCCATAGTCGCAGAATCCCAGAATGGCCAAGTGATCGATATCTATTGAGCATTGTAGCCGCAGATGGGTATGGAATGTGCTGCATGACCCACATTTCGTGCATCCAGCCGTACGGATTTTTACTAGATGATATTTGACTTTCGTGATGCCCTGCATTCTCAGCTGCGTTCTTAAAACCTGCACCCTATCTTCCGTGTCGATGTAAATCTCCGCTAAGCATTTTGCCACACATTCAAATAAAATCTTGGCTTGAAAACCTCAACTATCTCGTCCAAATTTTGGGGCAGTTTAGAAATTCTCCAAACCAAACTTTCTGCATCATTTTTAGACATTGTCACATTTTTATGAACAAACATTTTCTTAAACACATGACTCCAAACAAATCTAAAAATTTTCGAGACTCGCTGTGGAACTTTTTTGTATATCCCAAGAGCGGGTCTGATTTGTTCTTCATAAATGGATGGAGAATATATCGTAAAATTTCTTTCAAATAGTTCATGAAAACTATCCATTCTAGTTGCACCTATTGGTGCCGTGAGGCGGGTGATGTTGTCGCCTTGGTAGTAAAATGCAACAACTATGCCAACTAATGCCCAAGTGCCCCCTATCCATTTCATATTACCCACTACTCTGGTAGACTGACCAAAAACAATGTGATACACAAATGAGAGCGATGACGAATTAGGGAAGGCTTGCGCTTAGCTTTGAAAGCGGATCCGATTTCCAACACTATCCCGCTCAAGACACCGCCACCAATTAAGAAGAGCCAAGTAGCCAGATCAAAGGCACAAATGTAGCCCATCAGTGACAAAACTCCAGGCTGCTCAGTTGGTGCGCATGTGACAAAATGCACTGGACTTGTGTCCAGGATAGTTTCCAAATTTGTAAAAGCATTTTTACTTATGGTTGATGAAGGTACAGAGCCTAATAGTTCTAGAAGATACTTTGGTTCGTCTAGATAAGTTGAGTTTGGGAAAAAAAGCCCTACCATTATATTTTCAACTTCATATCCTTCCGCCTTTGTGTCAAGAAGATAAATGCCGTTACGTAAATCTAACGAATTTGGACCAACTGTAAGCACTACAGAATCTGTGCACTGGGATCTCATTGCGTCCAGTGTGACAATGTCAACATTAGTAGACCAATGATATTCTTCATAAAGCGGATTAGGAACTACGTCTAAAAGATGTGAATAAGTTGTATGGCTAGAATATGCTATGTCATATTGTTGTTGAGGCTTGTGATATTCTTGCGCGCAATGCAGTATAATCTAAACAATTTTGAATTGACGTTGACTCCACAAAATAAGTGTTGGTTTGGTGTGAATAGTTTAACAAAAATATTAGCTTGGTTGGCGAAACAATAGAAAAAATTCTAAAAGGGTTGGTTTTCCATAACCAATCTAGTAGAAATATAAATGAGCCTTCGTTTTTGTCCCCACTAAATATAAGTGCTGGTCGTGATTTAGCAACATTAATTATTACCTGATTTTGTTTGAATGCAATAAATGAATCACATGTATTTGAAATGTGGCAAGCGGCGTTGACAAATGGAGCCCAGAATACTTTGGGGAACATCAATTCAAAATATTCTTCATGTTTTCCACTTTCAAATGGTATAAAATTGTGTGTCCACTCGGTGCAACCTTTTGGATCAATGAAGACCTGGACAAAACAGTAGAGTTTTTGAGATGTTTGTCCAGTAAATTTGATGTCATTTGTTGAAGACTTCAAAATCGCTCTTTTCCGGTTGCACAGAAAGTTTTTCACAATTCCCAGCTGACCTTCGGTTTTTACGACTTTGTAGCGGTAGTGAGAAAGAATAATGGGAAAACTGAGTGGTGCAACATCATATGAGCCTGCGAAGCTTTTTGGTTTCCCTGGAAATAAAACAATGCCACTTAACTACTTAGGCTTATTAGAAGGAAATTATTTATTAAGAATATTTACGTACCGAAAACTTCGGCTTCAGAAATAATGATAGTCACGCCACAACTTTTTGCAAATCCCAGCTCGTTATTTAGCTCCAGTTGATTTCTTGTCAGACGCGCCTATGACTGACAAAACTAGCGGTACTATGAATAACTTAATTGCCTTAAAAAGTCGGGTTTTATCATTTTCTGGGATAATTTAAAATTCTGACATGTTTTACTGATGTCTGACAAGTGAGTATGTAAGCACTGCGGTTTATAAGTGCTACAAAAGAATTAATGTGAAGCTTGGATACTTAAATCATGATGAGCAATTTTCCTGTCAGATATTAAATCATTTCAATTTTACTTTAATATTCAAAGAAAGTAACTGAAGTTTTTCACACTCATTGAAACAATGTTGACGTTGCACTCCCTGAAGAATTGTAAATCTTTTTGTAGGTTGAGGTCGTTTTCGTTTAACTGAATGGGCGGTAGCCACAATAAGAGTTAAATGTACCAATAAAATTTTTGCCAACATTTCCAGGTTTTTTTAACTGGAGCCGCTTATGGAAATTATTTAACTGCACGATGTTTTTGACATTAAAAATTATTAGTTGAAGTGAACAGGTATTGTAAGAAGCAAATTGTCAGTTCAAAAAGTGCAGAATGTGCCTGCAAATTCGTGCTTCGAGAGATTTTAACGAGGTTGGAATATTTTGTGGTTGCAAAAACAGTTTGAAACCGATAGAAAAGAGATACTACAACTATGACAAAGTGGAGAATGTCTGGCTGTGTTCGTAAGTAGTTCTACTTTTCGGTTTTAAAGCAATCAGAGTCTCACGAAAAATATATGGAAGGAAATTATATTCAAATATCATTTAAAATGAAAATACAGCTAGGATTTTTTTCTAATACACGCCACTTGTGTCATTCCTACATTTGGAAGTAGACATGACAAAACATTAACTTGAATTTATGGCATAAGCGATCTTAAGATTTTACGAACGATAGCAGTAAATTATGCTCCTTAGTTATTTAATATGGAATATTTAATGCTGATTGTCTGTAAAAACTAATATATTCCATATGTCTTTAGATTATGTTGGGCAAACTAGTTTCCTACAGGTTTGGAGGACTTTTGAGACTTGAGAACAACAGGAAATTGAACTTACAAAGTTTAATATGGAATATATAGTGCTAGTTATTTGGATAATTAATTAACCCGAAATCTACGATCTCTCAAAACTAGTTATGGGAGAAATGCGTGCAATCGCAGCGTGGGTATATATTCGGGGAATGGCAATAGACTACATTTGCAACTTTGAAAGTTTGAGTTATTTGGAAAGATAGAAATAAATTGTCCTCGAAATACTTTAATTCCGTTTTTTACAGCGACTTTATTTAGAATTTTTAAACTCAGCTAGCAGCCGTATCCAGTGACAATGACAAGTTTTGGGCAGAGGTTAATGGTGCTCCTGACCGTGCACTATGATGCATGACGTCTACTTGTTCTCGAAATTGATTTTGGAGAAAAAATTTCAATGTGCCCATTTTAAGATCAAAATTCAGTTGTTCTAGGGTAAACAATCATGAAGAATGCAATAAAATTACTTCGGATCTCTACAATGTACCAATTGTTAACTATTGGTACTAACTAAAAGTCAATTGAGATTGTTGCAATTGAAGGGGACATAGGAAAGGACAATTTTGGGGTGAATGAAGAAATGTATGAAAAACTTGCTCTTAAAATTGATGCAGTTATCCACTGCGCAGCGAAAGCTGATCACATTGGAAATACTGGAAGGCACCTGCTAATCGCTTAACTAATATCCGGAATGTTAACGTTCTTGGAACTAAAAGAGTGCTGGAATTTGCTTCCCATTTGAAAACAAATCACTTTTTTACGCCTCGTCATTAGTAATTACAACGAGTGTGAATGATGATAATACCTTGTCTGAAGATTGGCAAGTTTCTTATAATTCTGGCTACGCAATTTCTAAATTTATTTCGGAACTACTTGAAGCAAGCGTGGGAGCGAGGAATTCCGTGTAAATCTTGAGATTCGCGTTAGTGACTGGAGACGGGAAAACAGAGAGTTGGACATTTTATCGAGCCATTACATGATTCGGTTGTTGGCCTTTATAAAACTTGGTGTATGCCGGAAGCACCAATTCCATTGTTGCTGATTACCCCAAACGCTTGTACCCAAGCTTTGGCCCACCTTTGTTTTTAATGAGAAGGTCCCATCTGGAGCGTACAATATGTGCCCACCTCATCCCTAATTGTAACAAGTTTTGTGGATGTTGCAAGGAATTCGGGGTACAAATTGAATTCGTATCTGTTGAGGATTTCCTACAAAAACTGAGAATGGAAGGGATTGAGCCCGCTACTGAGATAATGAGAAGGGATATTCGTTATGTGAAGAGATGAAGAGCTTTTGAAATGGTTGGGATTAAACTGGCTGAAAATAATATTTTTTGAAAGCCTATTCGAATATAATAGTTTCCACAATATAGTTTAAAGATACATGTTTTTGATCACATTTATTGAGCTTAATAAAAACCGATTCAAAGATAATGACGTATCTCCATGTCTGACCTATTTCTGTAGCCAAATGTAAATTGAGCATAATATAACATTAAAATGAAATATAAGCATTTTTATCAGAAATACGTAGGAATTGAAACGTTTGCTTTTTTTCATATTTTGTGAACTTTATTTCTCAAGTTAAAACACATTTTAAGAACAAGTGAAACATAACAAACATTACATCAGCATAATCCAGAAAAGCTGTATTGAGAGTTTCTAGTAACGATGGCTTCAAGCGTTATATGATGTATATATATACAATTTATTGAATATTTCAAATTAAGTGTGATATATCTAGAAATATATAACTAGAAATTTATGATTCGTCGTACTTACAACTAAAAATACCAAAAAAGCGGTTTATGGTTGACCATCAACGTATTATTTCATCTTACTCACCAAACTCATAATATACTCAAACCAAATTGAGGAAAAACTTGTTTCATAAATCATAACTGAGGTAAGAAGGGCCTCAGATATTCTTTTATGTAATCAATCAAGTTTATAATAAAACTCAATCAAAATACATTACAAAAATGTTGTACCAATAGTTTAGTAATCAATGACAAGTATGGCATCAAAAATTCGCTGGGTCAAAACGTACAAATTTTCTCCAACGAAATTCCCACTTAGACTATAAAAAGGACCATATTTAATCTTCAATGCAGCAATCGATTCAGCTTCTAAGTATTGTACCTTACGCTAACGTTTCTTAATCCTGTCTCTCGTGTTTTTCCAAATTTGACAAACAAGTGACAAAACAAAAGCTTTACTTCTCGTGGAAATTATTTTTCATTTCTGAGTCTCCCATTCGCTTTTATCAAGAAAATATATAAATACTTCGGTGACAAAATATATGTAGTTGTGGAGTTTACTGATGAAGGCGCGTTCAGTTTATACCACAGAAATGGTCAAAAGTATTGTTTTCAGGAAATCGAATTAGGAATGAAGCGACACCAAATCTGAACTGGATTAAGTACGCTGTACGACTACTCACCAAGACTCCAATAGGTAAGCAACATAATATTGTAATACTTTATCTAGTAAATACCCAAAAGCCATAATAAATCGTTCGAAACTCATTAAATTTTTTCTCTTTCAGCTGACTACTTTCAAGACAGGACATCAGAATCGCGGGCTGTGTACACTTCCACACTTGAAACAGCAGACAAGAAAAAACGGGAAATACGAAGGACTAGAAAGAAAATGAAATATTTTAAGGAAAAGGCAGGCCAACACTGGTTACAGCTGGCCTCGAGACCAGTAATGACGAGTCAAGCGAGGCTTCAATCAATCGTCCCGGATAAACTTATCAGATTACGAAGGAGATCTTGGTAGTCTTCTGGATCCAGATTTTAATCAAACGCTCAACAAACGTAAAAACTGGAGCCTACATGCTGAGGATCGATTGTCAGAAACAGTGGCGTCAGCGGTGCAGAACCAACCTAGTTCTAATCTTCCAGAGGTCACAGTTTTTTTCTCCATCTGCGGACACTGCAAATTTTGTACCGTGCATTGCTGATCAAACCGAAAGAAACACTTCATGCCAAAGTTGTTGCGTACGACAAGATGGTAAACTGTTCTTAACATTTTAAATTGTGTGCATTCTTACTTTGAAATAACTGATGGTAGTTTAAAATAACGTGATTTCCAGCGTATAAAGCATTTCCCAGTGGCTAGTACTTTGCTTGTAACTTCTGAATGTATTTATAAATAAATGTGTTGTGCTACCTAAACAAATTGGTTCTACCGAGTTAATATGTTTCCCAAATGGTGTTGTGATTGTTAGATAAATTATATTAGTGTGTAATACTTGTATTACTTTGTTAGTTTTGTAAAATTGTTGATACTTGGTTTATATTTGGAAATGTGCCTTAATAAAATATTTATTTTTAATTGTGCTGAGCTGTTAACTACCTAATTGCATATCCGATATTGAAGGTGCTTTTCAGTGCATAAATGCTGCATATACTGGGCGTAAATAGCAGCTTGATCTATGAAGGAACCGTGTTGGTTTTATGCATATACTGCACATAATAGCCGTAGGGGGTTTGGCGTGTTTAATGCGCAGAATCATTGCATAATACCAAATACATGATTTACGCGTATAACCCTCTGCCATTTCCCACATTTTTTCTCCTATTCCCTCCCACGCGTTTTCAGTGCATTTTCGACACTTCTGTTCTTCCTGGGTAGTGTGTCATTTAAAATTGCTTGACCATGACCTTTCACCCCGTTTTGATTTTACTGTCGAATAAATATGTATAGTTAACCCTGCAGAAGCTTTCCATTGATGTATCACCATTTGTGTCACTTATTTGAAACACGAATCGTGACCTTTAATCATGTTCGAACGATCTTATTTGAAATTGTTCTTGTGCGAACAGACACACGACAGACGCGCTACCAAGTATTTTAATATGTACCTAATGATACATAATAAAGCATAAAAACCGATATAAGGACTTTTCGATTGAATTTATTAGAGAGTAAGTACCACATCCGTTTCTATACTACATATGCAGATTCCCCACCGTCGATCGAAAGCATTTCTAGATTGATCCGCAATCTGAGTAGAGAATTTTGAGCTTCGTCATATTTCCATTTAAATAGAACAAAGCTATCAAGAAGTAATTAATAAGAGCTCAGATATCTGAGCACAAAATCCAAAGTGATGTTTTCCAGGGCGCAGTGTAACTACAAAATACTTGTAACTGTGGCTTTCCTACAATTATTCAGTATTTCAAATGTAGTAACTGGAGAAAACATTTCGTCACTTGCATTCAAAAAGTTTCCCAAATTGATAATCGACATGACCACACCAATAAATGCAAAGCTTTCAAATACTATCTCGGAAGTGGACTTTAATAAGGCAATAAATTCTCACCAGATTTACGCAACAAATGGTCCTGGTCCGGAGAATATTGTACCATCATTATTATACGATACAGGTTGGAAACATGAAAGAAACACATAATTGTCAATTAGAAAAAATATCCAGTTACTAAACTTTTAAATTTAATTTATTACAGAGTGTGCGGTTACAGATATTGGCAACTGTACCGAGGAAATTTTAAATGTTACCAATGTTTTGAACACCACATTTGGAATGGTTAATCTAATAGTTTCTTTTGCGTAAGAAACTCTTATAACTTTAGAAATTTAAATTTAGGAGTGGAGCGAAAAATATTAACATTCACTATGATTAATCTTAGACTGGATACTGAAACGGCCATTTTGCTAACAAAGAACTACTCTGGTCCAAAAATAGAAATGCCAGATTACCCGGTAGATATCTTGGTGAATTTAAACAACTACTACACATCATGTGACGACCTGAAAGAACTAAAAATTGACGTGCTAGACAAGGAGCAGGTTATAAAAAATTGGATTTTGCCCAAATTAAACACAAAGTTTGGTCTTGGCTACGCCGAACGACTAACCGACTGCAGTTATAGTTCACTCGGTATCCCAGTTGTCAGTGCGGATTTTGTGGTTGTTAACATGGGTTTCGGATACAGCGAGGGAGTTACTGAGTCCTTTGGTTTATTTGAAAGGCGCATGAATCACTTACACAAAGAAAATATTAAATACATAAAAAGCAGATTTGGGTATTTTAAAGAGAAGGGAACAACTCCAAACTATAACTATATTTCCCAAATGCTAACAGTGTTGGGGATGAAGCCCATCGTCGCCTATTGCTCAACTTTGCAGAAAAGATGTGGGGGCAAAATAATACAGGGAACATGGAAAGCTCTAGCATTATTATTCAGGCTCCTTTTTTCGAAGAAGATGCTTTGGGTGATTGCATACGTTGGGGGTTTAGGCTGTGGAGATTCTAGTGGCTTGAGTTGGCACGCGCCATCAGCATTTTCTGCCATCTCTAAATATTTTGACACATTTCTTCTTTCCGTTGGTAAGTTTATTTGAAGTAGTACGAATAATTTTTTTATTGGTATATCAATCCTCATGCTATTTTATATTAGGCGAATGGAGAAAGTTAAACGCACAGGACTCACAAAACGGCTCAACTTACGTTACAGAAATGGATACCATATTGCAATTTTTCGGGCCTGCGAGTAGCACCTGCTCACAAAATCTCACCGAAATTGAGATGGAACTTGAAATTGCTCGTGCAAATCCTTCGTCTTACCTTCTACCAAATACCTTTCTTTTTCCTCTAGTAGATGTTTATTACACAGGAGAGCTGCAGTTTGACATTGATTTGGGGTTTATCTTCCGTATTTCTCGAAACCATACAGTTGGGTGTTGGTGCGATATAATGTATCGAGTGAATGCAGCGCAGCTCGTAAATGCTTGCAAAGTTATTGGAGGCAATAGTTATATTCTCAGACAACTGCTTTATTTGGACCCACCACAAATAAGGGAGATTGACTATTTATATTACGAATATAATGTTCGAGGCGTTTTAGAAAATGTGGACAACATTCGTCAGAGAATACTCCGTTTACATCCCAACTCTACGGTTTACTTTCACCTAATCGTTGTATCCAGCTGGGAATCAAAGGTTAACCAACATTTTCATTCTACCGTGTTTTGCAACTCTGGAGTATTGGAAGTCAACTTTTACTACGAGGCAATACTCAACTGGGCAAAGTTTAGAAGCTTTCCAATTATTTTAAAGCCAGCATTTGACGGTGGAAATGCTCCATCAGTGAAAAGCTGGATGTCGATGCTAAGACGTCTCAAATCGCCCCGGATTTCTGTACAACATCCATTTTTTGTGTTGAGGAATTACCCTCCTGGAATTAACAACTGGAATGTTGACCCATGTTTAGAATTGGGTCAGGAACCCCCCAAAATTGCTTCTGACTACTTTTACACTTTGCATATTGGAACTATTTTTCATTTAGAGGCAATGCATCCTATGCAATTTGAAGCATACGAAATCATGCTCCAATATATTCTGCATAGATTTCACTTGGTGGAAATTGTGATTCGGAATAACAACCTTGATGTTTTGCAAGCGGTTGCTAATCTTCAAACTAGAAAGTTAATTGATGAGAACAAAAAGTTGTTTGTTTGCTACCAGAAATCTGAGATTGATCAGGACACAGGAGAAAGTTTGCTTTCACCCATTTCAGAATTTATACCCAAAATTAATGCTCACATGTCATTCATCAAAGGAATTCATTTCGAGTTATCAAATGTTTCAAACATTATAGATTTCAATAGTATTGGAAATTTAGACACAATCAAAACCACCTTAAATGGGGAAATTGATATAGGAATTTCAACTTATATCACTACATGCATGGAACTAATTGATCAGTCTTACTATCCATCACCCAAAACTAACCGAACTGCATATTCTGTTTTTACCAAAGTGAATTACATGGTTTGCAACGATGAGCTGAATCTAAATATGCAGGGTGGAGAACATTATTTAGGAGGACTTTTTGATACTCATCTTTATATTAAGAAAGCATTTCAAGACCTTAAGCCAGGTTCCAAGGTGTACTTTCACGTGAATTTGAAAGTGGAACTGTACTCAAACCAGACCACAATGGAGCCTTATCTGAAGGTGCTGTCTTACTTTCGAAAATTTGGCGAAAATTACAACATGAACTACTTTATTGTGAACGCATTTGATAACGAACTCGCTGAAAATAAAAATGGCTGGTGGGGCATCACAGATTTTGGAACTTTAGCCGACCCATCAACATACTTTGAAAAGGAATCAGGTTTGAATGATCATAATTTTTTTAAACCACAAACTTTTTTTCTTATGAATGATTGATATTTTCCTTTATGTTATTCCAGTTTATTCAAATCAAGTCATGTGGCGTCCCACGGTTCAACCCAAAACCATCGCAAAACCCTCTCCAGTAGTTACAATTGTGGCGTCCGTTACTTCAATACTTTTAATATTATTTGTTGGAATCAGTGCATATTTCATTCTGCGCTACAAAAAATTGGGACAATATCTTTCAGACAAGGACGTCCAGGAATTCATTACAGGATTCCAACAGATAACAGACTCTCCAGAAAATGACAAGAGCTTTATGGAACTAGCTAAAACCTTGAAATTTAATTCAGAACATGAATTATCAATTGCAGATTTAAACATTGGTAAAAATATTCTTTTCATCAATTTTACAAACAAGCACACAATTTTATAATTGGGTTTCCTAACCGGATTTTCAGATAGGCAAGTGCTGTTGGGAACAGGTAATTTTGGAACGGTATACAAGGGCATTGCAAAGGGTAGAGCTGCGGCTGTTAAGACTCCAAATAAATATTGTTCTAAGGAAACTTTCAGGAGCATTCTGAGTGAAGTTAAGGTTCTCTCGTATATTGGATTCCATGTGAATGTTGTGGAGTTTCTTGGCGCTTACACGAAAGAAATTCGGGACGGTATTTTTATATTTTTAAGCAAATAATGAATATGAAAATGATTATTTGCATATTGTTAGTGTTTTTATTGGTTTTAGGAATTCTCTATATTGTAACCGAACTATGTTCAAATGGTTCATTAGAAAACTTTTTGCGCATGAAAACTAACGTTATTTCAAAACAAGTAGGCATTTCCAGTTCAGGCGGACCTAAAACTGGGGAGGAAAACTGCATCGATTTTTACGACCTTCATAGATTCGCAAGAGAAATAGCAAGCGGAATGGAGTATATTGCCGGAATGCGTGTTATACACGGAGATCTATCAACCAGAAATGTGTTTTTGGATGAAAAGCTAACTTGCAAAATTGGGGATTTTGGACTCTCTAGAAACTGTATGAGTACCAAAAATGCGTCAAAAATTCTGAAGACGCAATTCCCTGGAAATGGATGGCGCATTAGTCGCTGACAAAACTGGAATTCACAACTAAATCTGATATGTGGAGCTTTGGTGTGGTGTTGTGGGAAATATACAGCCTGGGTTGTACTCCCTATGGGGGTTTAAACTGGGGAATGGATTTCACCGACAAGTTGCGAGATGGGTTGAGACTTCAAAAACCAACACATGCAACAAATGAAATGTGAGTTGTTCTCGTAATTATTTTGTATGTTATATTTTAAACACGTGAATTTCTTTTGGATAGCTACGACAAGATGATGGATACTTGGAAACTGGATCCTGCAGAGCGGCCAGAGTTTGCGGAAATGTTGGAATTTTTTAAGCCATTTTGCTATTCGGAATACACCGTTGTGGGCTTCACGACTTGATTCAAATATGTATATTCAGAAGACGTGGAATCCTTTGAATTTGGGTTGGAAAATTTGAAGTTTTAAAGAAGCATAATCACTTACATTCCAATTATAACCTTGTTAAAGGAAAATTAATCATATTTTGGTTGCCTTTTATGGTACACCAAACCCATTATAAACTACTTTCAGCATTTATTATAAATACAATTTCATAGTTTTTGAAGTTACCTAAATCAATTAATCATTTTATATATTTATTGGTTTCTTCAAGTTTTTAACAAAAACGATGGTTAATTGATTAATGCAAAATATGTATGCTTATCATATATTAATTATAATTTGCTATTACATAGATCTTATGAAACCTGTAAGATTTAAAGTAAATGCTTTGTAATGCAATACATCTTGTATTAAGTGCACAACTATATTCGATCGTTAATAAACCACCGTTTCTCTATTCAAATACTCAGCCTTATGTAATTCTCTGATAAAAGTATACCTACTTGGTAATGCGACATATTTTCCACGCAAATGGCTACACTCCCACAAACACCTACAGTCCATATTTGTCAAACCACCCTTGAGCTTTACAATAAACAAAGATCCTTGTAAATAGAGTTTTTTAAAAAGTTTATTGGACGAGTTGCGGCCGCAGCCATCTCATCTAAGATCCTTGTAAATATACTCCATGGTGGGTTTCTGGCTTTCATAAAAGTTGCTAATAGATTGAGGAATCTTTTGTGCTTCTCCACAACGAATCCGCTTCCTCCCCAGTTTCGAACCATTTTCGAAACAGTGGTGCATTCTGGTACTTCTTGCATCATGCATCATCCTCGATCTTAACACCGCCAGAGCTGACATGACATTTCGTCGTCCTCTTCGACATTCTGAACTTTGCTTGCGAATTCAGAAAACTCCACAATTTCCACTTTGTGACCAAATTTCGCTGCCACACTGACAAACTCCTGGTCCGCATCTGGTGTCCCGTGAGTCACGTTATAAATGTCAGAGAATTCGTTCTCATTCTCCTCAAAGAAAAGACGACAATTCACATCTGCACAAATGTCAACCGGCATCATTGGAATAAACCAGGGCGTTGAAGGCATTATCCCATTTTTCATTATGAAAATATATTGCAGCAGCGCATGGTTTCTTTCAAGAGAACACTTTCCTGTTTTAGATTCCCCAGCAATCAGCGGAAGTCTAAAGACTCTGCAAGGAATCCACCGTTCCACGGCCTGCTTTATGAGCATATCGCACACGAATTTTGAAGTTGTATATGCATTTGTCGTAAGTCCATCTGAACATAATACTCATTGTGATGTCCCCAAGTGCCCCAACGCTTTGATCTTGCTTCGCACAAATATGCTGGGGAAGGATAGAATCCTCACGAATAAGTTTAGTAACCTGCTCCATGGTTGGTTTCAATATCATCCTTGCTAGTTTCTCGTCTATCAGTTTTTTATCAGGGTTTAAGCGAGATTTTGAACGGTGTTACAGTCTTTAAGCAAGCTGGCGCTGATCACCAAGCGGCTGCCAACTAGCGTTTGTACGCAGTTCTTAATCTCGACAAACATGAGTGAGTCCACGCCCATGTCTTGAAGACTCGTGTCATCTCCAACGGGCTCACGCTCGTCCAACTTGAGAATGCCTCGAATTATGATACGGAACTGGCTCTTTATCAAACTGATTTTATTCGCAGTATTTTGACGCGAAAGCTTCATATTGCTGCCAAAATGCAGAAGATTTTGATGACCGCTAAGGAATGGGTCCCTTTAAGGGAAGCTTTACAAACCCCTTCATCCAAGTAGACGGAGAGCTGGAGACTTTGCTAAGAAGTACAAATGACTCAATATTAACGATGGCTGCTAGGAGAAGTTGTGATTTCAAAAAGTATTCCAGCCCTGCTAAGCCGGCGCATTCGAAATGGATCGCAGCCCAGATAGTTCTACATTTTTGGCAACGCCGACTTGACCCCACATTCCCCAATTGATGGTCGTGGCAGGAAGTCCAATTGAGTTTTGGTAGTGAGCAAACGCATCTTCGAAAGCGTTACCGCGGCTCCCGAGCCGAAAACCCTTTAGGAATTTTTTAAAACTTGGTTTGTATTGTACTTGCGTGATAATATGGTTTGCAATTTTGATTTTATTAAACTGCTGGTCTAATACTCATATTTATATTGTAACATTAGTGCTAATTGTTTGAAAAATGTAGATTGTTTATGCTTTTTTCACTTTCATTTAATACTTGGTGTTGTAGAGGAAGAAAGTAAAAATGAAAAAAGTAGTATTTTGCATGGACATTTATTAGAACTTCAAGAATATATGTATATTGGTTCAAGGTGAAACAAAATATGAGCATAAGAGATGTAGCGTGTTACAGTGCTAAAATAGCCCTAAGTATTATGCAAGCAATATTCATGAGAGGTGCATAACACTATTTCCGGTGCAAACCTCAATGATAGAGTTTTAAACAAAATTTGCCCTCCTAATAAACAAATCTCGCAGCATCATCCAGCCACCTACTTCTTTTTAAAATAAAAGAGGACTAAACAGAAAACCAGCAACCGGAACAAGGAAAACCAATCTAATGCTACTTCTCATACTACTCGGGTTAAATTCATTAATCACAGGAATGTCCACCAGTTCCCCTTCGCTTTTGTAAATGCTTTCATTGAAGTTATTCTGCCGGTCAATTATTCCGGATGTGTACATTGCCCTTAATCTTGTTACAATTTTAGGATTGACCCAGTGACCAAATTGGAAACCTCTGACAGTTCTGGCCAACACATACTTCCCGAAAGACAGTGGGTAAACCTGCTTCTCTTTGTAGTGCCTTGCAACATACAAACTGTGAAACTTATTCACGTGCGCCCTTTCTGTGACAATTGCTACCTTTGGCTTAACTCTACAGTTGTACAACTCTGCCAGTCCAGACAAGCTAACCCAGTCGGGAAAGCCCTCACTATCATCAGGGATATTTATGTTCATTCCTGTGTTATTAATTATGAGCCACTCCGCTGTCGAAAATTCTCCACCATAACGAAGATATGCGGCTAATTGAGTGGTCAAAAGTATTTCATATGGCTTTCCCGTTTTTGAGTGTATCTTTTTCATCCTTAACAAATGGAGCCTGCTAACATTAAGCTGTTTGCGTAAATTTTTAGTAATAATGTTAACGCAATGTTATTGCGATAGGCAAGGGCGAGTTGCCAATGTTGACAATACAACTTAAAATGCGATATTGATTTGAAACCAGCTCCTCAAACGCACTGAAAAGAACTGGGAGGACGGGTGGAGATTATTTTTCGTTAATTTTCGCACTTTGTACGCCATTACTTAAAAATAATTGGCCATAGCATATAAAGGCCGCATGCAGAGTTTAAGAGAGAAAATTTGCCGGAATGCAGACGAAACTGTGCCCGGGCCTTGATCAACTAAGGGTGACATGAATCCGGCAATATATAACTTCCAATCCTGTCCTTTCTATGAAACATGTTTCTTCCACGTAGAAGAAGCTCGCATCTCTCTACTTCCAGGAACATGAAAGGAAAGCAGACCAGTGTGACTGCGATTGCTCACCACAAGCAAATAATTGTTTGTACGACG
>LJIJ01003186.1:0-20640 GCA_001718145.1 Orchesella cincta | reverse complement strand
AATATCAGACACGATTGGGACACACAACTTGATTCGAAGCAAATAATGGGTGTGCGTCAAGACTATTATATCAAGTTAAAGTGTGATGTTAAGTGTGTAAGAGTATAGTTCAGGTGCAATGAGCACTTAACCAAAGTCTGTAAAGAAATCCAAAACAAACTCATACGTAACTATTTTGCTACTTTCACAAATGCATACGAATGAATTAACAATTTAAGATGTCCTTTAAATTAAGTTTAACATTCAATAACAGTAGTTATACGGATATGTGAAACTGAGGATAAGACCCTCCACAGATTTACTCAGAGCACTAATCATCGATAAAAGAAAAAGAAAGTTTTCACAATAAACGTATTGCAAACAAAATCACTTCAACCTTTCGTATTATGATTCTTAATAATTGCAGCAGTATTACTGCACTACTTAGGCCTCCTCACGTATAAATTTCAACGGTTTATATTAAATAAACGTAATTATTTACCACTTATCACTCTACAGAAATACAAATTCTCTGCATTATTTTAAAAAAAATCTTGAACCAAAAGGCGGCTCTAAGAATGTGAACTTTGATGCGCGTAAACTCTAAAAGAGTAGTGAAAGGTCCATAAAACATGTTGTTGTTCCAGGATGTTTACAAAAAGTTTAACACAATTTTACAACGATTTTGTACATGCCTTCAAACATCATTGAAGTACAAATTACCTCACGTGCTTAGATACCTTAATTACTTATTAATTTTTTACAATTAACGTTCAAACAAGGAATTTTTGTTTTTCTTACAAAAATATTTACAACCAAACGTAACATCAACAAAACTGAATACCGTTTTAAATGCAAATCACCATCAGGTAAACTAAATTGGTAGTTTTGAGACGTAAATATAACAAAAAAGTAATAATGTTGGTTACAATAATGTAAGTAGCCACTCAACTAATTTAAAATATTTACACCAAATATAAACCTTGAGTGTTTTTAGCTATTTCAAATACAAATCACCACAAACAATTTTTCCATAACTGGAAAAACAATAATCCATAATAGTATTGTAAAATTCAATAATCCATAACATTTCTTGCTTTGCTTCTCCCACACAAGGTGTTGAATGACTAAACTTACCCAAACTCCAATGGTTGCTTCCCGTTCCTTCGTTGGTTTTAAAATGATCTGAAGGTTCGAGTTTCCAACGAAATATGTTTTTTCAAGCATTTAAATTTCACTAAAATTTAATTATTTACCTTCTTTCCATGTGACATCGGATATGGGCCTTGAGACTCGCTTATGGTTAAACGCTTTATCACAAACAGCACATTTGAAAATCTTTTCTTCCATGTGAATTCTTTAATGAACTCTGAGGTTTGAGCTGAATGCTTTGTTGCAAACGTTGCATTTAAATGGCTTTTCCCCGTGTGAATTCTAATATGAACTGCGAGATCTGATGGATGTTTAAAGCTTTGTCACAAAGATTACATTTAAAGACTTTTCCTCTGCGTGAATTTTTAAATGCGAATTGAGATGCGGTTTTGGCTAAACGTTTGACCGCAATTGTTACATTTGAAAGGCTTTTCTCCAGTGTGCGCTCTGTAGTGTACTGTCAAAATGACTGTTCGACAAATGCCTTGCTACAAACTGTACACTTAAAAGGTTTTTCTTGGGTATGAGTTCTTATGTGCCTAGATAAGATTTGTTTAGTTCTGAATGCCGTGCCACAAATGTTACACTTAAAATATTTTTCTTTTGCTTCGTGAATCTTTAGATGATATTTCAGACTTCGGGTATGTTTAAACATCTTGCCACACTCGTTACAGCAAAAGGCCTTTCCCTTATTGTGTACTCTATGGTGGGCTGCCAGATTTCGTTTTCCTCCAAACGCCATCCCACAAAACAGGGAAACCGCTTCTCTTTAATGTGTGTTACCAGATGTCGCATCAGGCTGGAGTTGTTAGCATTTGTTTTCTGGCAGAATACACATCTAAAGCTGGCGTCGGCCATGTCATCCCGATTTGTCATGGTGGGTCGGAAAAAAGATGTACACTTCAAATTCTGAAACCCAAAAATGAAACAAGTGAAATTACCCAATGCCAAATGTATTTATTCAAGTAATATTCAATGAGCAGGACAATGGAATTTATTTGTTTTGATCTTACTTAATACTTATTTAGCTGGATGTTCCAATAAGGATTATTAAATTTTCAAATCGGGGATGATTACGTCGTTTCAATTTCTGCTACATAATATTTATAGTAAGACCTGCAGTCAACAGCTTGAGCTGGTCTTTTCAAAAGAAAACTCAATAATACTACGAATTAAACTACGTCTGGGAACCGACGAAGATATGATAAGGTGGTGAGTGATTGTGAGACGAAGTTAAAATGTTTAATGCGCTCAACATCTGAAGGTAAACTTCTCAAATAAAGACACTGCTTTAGTTTAGATACTTGGAATTAGTCACGTACATACATTGTGTGCTTGTGTTGCATTAAAAGCTTAGAACGGATGGGGAAATCTCATGCTGGTAGATTTAAGCCGTCTTAGAAAAGGCTGATGTCTGGGACCCAAAGTAGGTACCTCTTCGACAAATATCCAAGAAGAGCAAGCAATTATATCATCCTCTAAAGTATATATGTTACGGGTTTCCTTCGCCTCTAAATGGTTGTATGAAGTATATTGTTCTAGCTATAAGGTAGCAGCCCTAATATTCTTTTTAGCTTTATTCTTTTTATATTTATGCAGGGATAACGCATATTGCTTTAAAATATCTTTTTTCTAGCAGTTGCAGCTAGGCTGGCAGATCTTGCTGCTCGGCAGCAGAATTCTGCTGCCTTGTAAATCTTTTAACGTAGGCAGGATAGACGAAATTTTAGAAATAGTTGAAAACGGTTGATATTACGGTTCAAGGGTAAATCGAGGACGCTCTTTCGACTGGGAGTGAAAGTTTTCCTCTAAACCTCCATCAACCGTATGAAAAGTGTAGGGTAGCAGAATCTTGCTGCCGTGTCCTATACTGTCCATATATATGGCAGCAGAATCTTGCTACCGGCCAGCAAGATCTGCCTGCCTAGCTGCAACTGTCTAGTGAAGAAAAGTGATTACGAAAGAAAATTCTTTTACTCAGGCATTGACTGGTTGAACGATATGTTTATGTATGGATAATAAGATCTGTAAATGATGCAGTTGACGGTTATGTTAATAAACGCTGTTGGCAATGCTTACTGTAATGTTATGTAATTTTAACAACTAATTTTAATGTTAATGATGTAAGGAATGTATCTATGTTTAGTTTGCTATGATGTCAAGTTTGTCGTGCTGGCAGGCTTTATAATTCAGATGTGTTTTTTCAGTTTTTAAATTTTTGTTAATGATGCTTTTATATTCGTCACAGGAAACAATTTCCAACCACGCTCTGGAAAACATGAGCATTATTTCCTTTTAGCATCCAATCAGCTAGAGACCAAGTGTTGGCTTAACTAAACTACTGAACTGCATTGGTTCCGGTCTGAGTAAATGGAAAACATCTCTCGTCTCCTTTGACGGATCTTGGGCGTAAACATCTCTCGTCTCCTTTGACGGATCTTGGTCGTAAAACCAATGAAAATGAAAAAGATTCTTGAGGAAGCTTGCATCAAAGTCGTCCAATTTCAATAATTGATCTTATAGTTAGGTCAACAAACAGACTTGCTAGAAGCTTGGGAAAAGGTTTGAGTACAAAGAACAGCAGGAATCAAGTCAGGTTGTGAAGCCCGAAAGCATATTGTGAAATGCTATTATCTTGTAACTTCGAAATTTAAAAAAGTTAAAGCACTGTCTCGTCGAAGCGGATATTGGGATGACTCAAACCCAACTGAGGTAAATTCATTTTACTAAAACCAAAGTGTCAATAATGGACTGGCGATGCCAATGCCTAATTATAATCATGAGCAGCTTTGTATTAATGAAATAAGTAAAGGACAGTTGAAAAAACCGTTAAAAATTACCTCTCTGAAAGAGCTAACAGTTCTCTTTCTTTTCATGGCGCATGTATCATTCAATACCGTTTCAAGTACGTTTTCTTCGATATTTTTAATTAAAATTCAATTATGCTCGTTTTAAATGCTTCAGAAAAACTTATCTGGACACTCACTGTTAGTAGATGTAAAACTCAAACAAAGATGGCCCGGTCTACTCCGTACGCAAAGTAGTTTCTTGTATGTAAGCCTACTTGAAATGTACACATTATAATGCGCAACAATGCAAACAAATCAAGAAATTGTTTTTCACGAGAATTACACACCTGATTTGAATCTATTGCAAAGTGATTATAAAGGGTGTTGCTTAATTTCCATAACGCTTTTGACGGGTAGCAACAGAAAAATATACTCCGTTGGAAAACCCCGACGTTTTTTGCTTGCTAGAGAACAAAAACTGCTTCTGTCCTATTTGAAGTAATCACTTTATGTTTTAAAAACTACAATAATTCAAAAGTTTATTCGACATCAAGCAAAGACTGGAATACCTTTACCTAAGTTTGCAACAAGAACCTGAAAATTTGTATGAAGCTGAAGCGAAACAACTAAAAGCAAAGGTTTGGGTCGTCAATTTACTTCCAAGATTGAAAATGTGTATAACGAAGACGGAAGCCAAATGGTTGTCTTTCAATACTTCTAACATCCCAATTCAAAAATGGAAATCAACCTGGTGTATACTTACACATCGCATTTATATGCTGAGATTTACAGAAAGAATAAATATTTCAACTATTATATTGTAAAAAACTGTAAGCTACGGCCGAATTATATTAGTAATAATGATGCGTTTCCAGTAACATACTTATGTTGTTTATGTTGTATAATGAGGTAAGTAAATAACGTAATAAAGTTGCTCTACAAATTGAGGAGACAATTTATTAACGCAGCTTTAGCAAGTTTATAGGAATGGGTGAACGGGGAAATGAGCTGCTCCGCTCGAAGCCGGCTTTATGTATATGCGAACGGCCTTAGACATAGCAAGCATAGCATAGAAGCATAGCATAGCAAGCATAGCATAGAAGCATAGCATAGAAGCTAGCATTGAAGCATCAGCTATTACAGGCATATCCCTTTACAGGCATTATTCTATACAGGTATATGCATACAGGCCATTATTGTTAAGGTTGGGGCTGTTGATGGATGGATCGGTGTGCGTTTATTCCAAATCAGGGAAGTATGACAAGATGCAAAATAACGAGACCAAGCGTGTGTGAGATCAAGCAGTCGCAAGCAGAGAGCCTCCTCATGATTTTATTCAGAGCTCTTATATACAAAATACAACGTTTTTCCAATGTGCAGCGTACAATGAATGACATCGACTTTGAACATAATTTCTGCACAATAAACAAATAGTGTCAACTTTAGTTATTTTAGAGTGCGAGGAAATGCATTCTCATTACATAATTTGCACATGAGTCATAACAGAGAGCATAAATTTGAGAACATTGGGTGAATGAACATAAAGAATTTGGACATGTAAGCAACTTTGCCTAAATAAACTCTGACGAAGGACTTTTGAGACGTTTGCTGGTTGAGGTTGATTCCACGATGATGATGTTGATGACACAGTTTTCTTGAAATCGTTTAGAACGTAACACCTCCATCGTCAGTCCTTGAACGTCCTCGTTCAAGTAAATGAATGGGCAGGATTGCGCGGAAGTTGACAACAGAATACGGTTGTGTTGATACCTGAATACGGTGATGTTTGTTGGCATGTAAACTGGACAAGGTTCAACTGGTTTGTAATCTGGAGGTTTTTTTGTAATTAGGATGTGAATTGGACATGCGTTGAGTAGGGATGGCTGGTTAGGATTAGAGTCAGGAACTGTTTCAGGTAAGTACTGGAACATGACACGAAAATGGTCGTTCCATGAACAGGTGAAGCGAAATAGTCAGGAAGAAGCTCCGAATGTGAACTAATCAGGAAACGGATCCGGATGTCGACTACTCAGGAACCGGATGTGAGTTTTTCTGCAATGCAGTCTACTCAGGATGGAGATCTGGACGTAAACTTCACAGAATTGAGATCTGCATGAGGACTTGGCTTGACTTTGGCTTGTGTTCCCCCCTTCGCAAAATTGTAGCACGTTTAGAGAACGTGGTTACAACTGGCAGCAAGGAACTGTGTTTAGAAGAAAGAGGGCAGGAGAAAGTTGATATACAGGAATGAGTTCGGAATCGTAAGAACAAAGACAGAACAACGGAATAGTTCAAGGACGGAAAGAAAGGAATTCAGTGGTAAAACGGTTTTAAACAAGCTAATTCAAATTCGGACGAACACTTTTACAAGCCGGTTATTGGACAATAACTGCGTTACAGTTTTACGAGCTACATAATGAGTAGTAACGAGAAAAGTCAGCTTTGAACTATCGTGAACTTCTTTCAAAAATAGTAGAAAATTTTTCAGCTCAGAATAAAAATATGACATTTGAACGTTAACACACGTGAATCGTAGCCCTATCCTCACAGAGCGACAGGCAACGTACACATGTTGAAGGGAACTGAATTTTGATCCGAAGTAAACTCACGACAATTTACGGTACGAAAGCAATCAAATGTCACAGTATTAATAGCTCAACTTGAAAAAATGCTTGAAACCAAACTTTAAACCACGCAACTTAGCCGGTGGTACGTAATGGAACGAAAATACAATTCTGTGTTGATGTGCATTATATTTAAGGTTAGGAATGAGGAAGGTGGGATACAAGGAATGTTGAACTGTCTCTGAAATAACGACATCGAATCTGGAATTTGGTGTGCTGGAACCTGAATTCTGAATGTGTCAGCAACGGAGGCGTGGCGGAATGTCCTTAAAATTTGGAGCATAAAGTTAGTGTGGACACTGGGTCTTTTGAATGCTGGGGTTCTGGTTGCTGGAGCTTCTGTACCCTGAGACTTCACGGAAATCCGGGGCTACTTGGTAATCGGTGGATGCTCTGGAAACCGGGGACTTTAGGGATGCTGGGGCTCGGTTTGGAGGCTTCTGGAACATGGAGTTTTTTTGGAACATAGAAATTTTCTTGTTCATGAAATTTTTCTTGAATTTGGGACTTCTTTGGAATCTGGAACGACGCTGGAATCTGGAACTGCGATGGAATCTGGAACTATGCAGGAATCTGGAACTATGCGGGAATCTGGAACTATGCGGGAATCTGGAACTATGCGGGAATCTGGGCTTAACTGGAATATTTGCTTCACTGGAATCTTTGCTTCACGGGAATCTGGGCTGCTCTGGAATGTGTGGCAACACTGAATGCCGAGGTTCTCTTTTACGATTTTGGGACCAACTCTGATTCCCGGAGACGGCTCATGGTGCTTCTGAGTTGTCTATGAAACTATAAAATGGGCGGCGTCAAAGCGAATGCTTTGGGGGTAGGGCTGGAAAACAAGACTTGACTGAAATGTTTAGGATTTGGATCCGAGTTTCAGTGTTGCAGTTAGAAGGAGCTCGAAAGGGGATATAAAGTTGTTAGTTTAGGTTACTAGGACTAGATTCATGGGAAGTTAGTCGGGTTATACCATGGTCAGAAAATTATTATTGAAACTTATTGGTACCGGTACGAAAACTGATTAACACAAATTACTTGAAAACGACACTGGATCATTATTAAAAATTATGCTGATACTGAAAGGTTGTTGAAACATTTTACAGATTGATAAAAAAGTGATTACCGATACGGATTGGGACTAATATAGAAACTTATTGTAAGCAGTGTAGGCGCTTATGGTTTTTAGAATGAATACTTTTTGATACAGAATACTGATACGTCTGAATAAATAAGACTTTGATTACTGAATAACAATACTCGAGCACCAGATTACGCAAACTTAATACTGAAAATCCATTCTGGTTCCAGAAACTAAATACATAAAGTGTGCGCTAACAACTGAACCTCATAGTAGAATATTTGAGTACGGTAAATATTTGTAGTTATTGAGAATGATTGGTACCAGTACTGGATTTTTGATTATGGGGGGCGGGCGCTAGCTCCACGAAACGAAGTCACATTGGAAGGTGTTCCTGTGGTGGCACAGTTGTGGTCCTGTGCTGTACTGTAACTAGAGACGTCGTGATTGCAGTGATCTGGGAACGGTCATGTTTAATAATGGTGTGGGGTCCACCTGAACTTGAAGCGATCTGGGTGTGTGAGGTCCACCTGAACTGAGGATTCTGCTGGAAGCGAAGAAGGCCTTGTATTTTTGTTCATGAAGTCATGTGTGTCATGTCAATAAAATGTCAATCATTTTGTCAAGCGTCAATTTAATAACTGCTATTTAAAGACCGGGAATTAAGTACTTCCTTGTATAGGTAACTAAGTGGTTCTAAATTTGACCGTGTTCTTTCTCTGAGAAGCAAAAAATATTTGTGCCACTGTGGTATTACTGATGTCCTAGATGTGGCGTAGCTGGCAAATGCGAATGTGGCTCAGGTGCTTTTCGAGTTAACATGAATATCATGTTGCAATCCCTTGCAAGCGAGCATTGCACCAATATAGTGGCACAAAGGTTAAGTTAAATTTGTAAACAATAAAGCTGTGGCAATCGCAATGGCTTGGTTTTCTTATGATCTAACGAATGCAAGATTGTCCGTAAGAAAATGTAGAGAATAATCAGCAAGTGAGAAAGCAAATGAGCAGAAGCCAAAGCATAGAAATAAAGCAACATTTTTCAATGGCACAATCAGCCAAAAGCCACAATTATTCTTACGTGCCAAATCAATCAGCCAGTTAGTTCAGAAAGGTCTGTCTCGATGGAATTATAATAACTTTAAAAGAATCAGAAGTTCAAATATAATGGGGCAAATCTGAACTTGCTCAGAGAACGGAAACTGACCGAAAGTACTTAAAAAGGAATATGCGCTGCCCTTGGTTCTCTTTGTTCTACGAGGAAGTTTATTCAATTTCAAGATCAATACATTTACACTTTTACTTGTATCATGCGAGCAAATGAAAGAAATATAAAATAAACTGTATTTGGCACGTAAGCCAAAAAAAGCGTGTAATCGCAACGCAAAGTTTTAGCACGACCTTAATTAAAACTTGTAGTGTAAAAAGTTGCTTTTGAAAAACTGCACATGTGAGCAAAAAACATGCTGACAATTGATAAAATTGAACTTGGTGCTTAACATGACAGCATTCAAAACGAGGTACTTGACAACTAAAGTGAGCAAAAACCAAGAACAACACAATTGAGCAAGTTCCATATCATTTGCTTACTAAAGGAAAATAAAACTGTAGCAAAGACGTTTTCAAATAACCCCAATAAGATGATGGAACTGAAAAAAACAAGAAACTAGATCAACTTGGAAAAATTTGAAGCTGTACCTTTGTAGTTTAATGACGAAAATGCACACATGGCAGCGTGTGATTCCAGCTAGTTGCACAGAAAAAACTTAGCACAAAATCCAAGTTGTCACAATAAAATGAAAACTTTAGTTTGACCTTGAAACAAGCAAAAAACGGGAGCTCAACCGAGGTACGAACACCATGTTAAGTTGTGGGTTGATGGATGGGTCGGTTGTGGTTTATTCCAATCAGGGAATTATGACAAGATGCAAAATAACGAGAGACGAGACCAAGCGTGTGTGAGATCAAGCTGTCGCAAGCAGAGAGCCTCCTCATGATTTTATTCAGAGCTCTTTTATACAAAATACAACGTTTTCTAATGTGCAGCGTACATCGACTTTGAACATAATTTCTGCACAATAAACAAATAGTGTCAACCTAAGTTATTTTAGAGTGCGAGGAAGTGCATTCTCATTACATAATTTGCACATGAGTCATAACACTGAGCATAGATTTGAGAACATTTGAGTGAATGAACACAAAGAATTTGTACATGTAAGCAACATTGCCTAAATAAACTCCGACGAAGTGACTTTTGAGACGTTTGCTGGTTGAGGTTGACGGCACGATGATGATGTTGATGACACAGGTTCTTGAAATCGTTTAGAACGTAACAATAGGACATAAATGATACATGAAAGGAGAAATGCATGTAAATCAGATATGAAGTAGGCACTACTCACAACGGTAATGCTCAAGTTCGTAATTCGCGTTATACTTTTAAGACGAAATATCACACGGGAAACAGTACTTAACAAAAAAGGATCGATATATAAAAATCAAGTTTTGTGAAGGATACATGATAGTTTTTTTATTCTGCTTTAGTTTATTTATTTAAATCAATTTCACTTCAAAAAATTTTTTGCCGGATATAATTTTTTATATATAAGGTCTGCATAACAATATTGATCTGTAATACAAAAAAGTCCCCGCTATAAAAAATGTTCTTTCCAGTTCGTTATGAAACCCTAAATAATATTGAATACAGGAACAGATATGCATAATAAATTTGTAAAAGTACCTCCATGACATTTTATATAAGGACAGCATTGCAAACTTTAAGGTTTGCACTTATGTATTATAAAACTGTGGTATTAACGGAAAGAAAAAGTATTATATTATAAAAATAGTTAGGTTACACGTTGTAAAACCAAAATCGTTCGATCAAAAACTAAACGTTAGGTTGATGTCTTTTCCATGTATTATCTTACTTGCTGCTGGTTTTTCAAAGAGATATTGAGTTAATATCTGATATAATGGCCAGAACAACGCTTGTAAATTTATAGTCAGTCATATGCAAAATGGTAAAAAAATTAAAACAAATCCATTTTTTTTACATTTTAAGAGAAGTTGTAAGTATATGCATGGATTATTATATAACAAAATTTCGGTCACGTAAACATTTAAATATTTGAGCAAGTACCTCTGCACAGGCCCGCAACCACAGTTTTGAAGCTGGGGGGAAAGCGCAAGAAAAAATTTTGGCCACCTTTTTATACTAGTTTATTTGTCATTTATTATTCCAAGTATTCAAAAATAAGGAAACAGTTTGCTTCTATGGACCCAAATGCTCAGAAATTACAAGATATTTAAAGTTTGACAGAAAATATTAGCAAATTTGAGGTTCAAAATTTATAAAAGTTTTGTTATTAGTACTTAAATATAAAAAAACATTTCAGAACTTTTTGGAGGGAAAAAAGGGGACCGTGAGAGGACATGAATTTCTAGAGGGGGACGATGTCCCTGTCCCCTTGGGTTGCGGGCATGACTCTACAGTTTTGTGTATTACGAAATAGAATGCTTTTCATAAGAAAAGATTAGACAAGCATTCAGTAGACTAAAACATGGTACGTTATGTGACGGAAAATCAATTTTTTAAATCAAAAGATATATGCCAACTGAAAAGCTTTTCGTTTAACATGGTTTCTATTAAAAACCCACAAATCAATAAGCTTTCATGTTTTTGATTTTGATGACCTAACTTTATTTCAAATATCTGCACAATATCTACCTAACGCTTCAAAAATGTAGAGCAGATAAAGGCTCCCAACCATATAGTAGTCAGTTATTCTTTCCAACCCTTTTGAAAGAAAGCTCAGCGTTATAAGTTTACATTTATAAAATTCCTAACCGAAATCTACTTAATTCCAGAACTCATAATTTTATACGTGTGCATTCAAAACTAAGCCCAATGCTTACTAAACTACAGTCGTTTGCACTTGAAGCCCATAATTTACTCTGGTGTTGGATGTATCCATTTCCAGTTAAGTGGGATTCAAAAAAAGGTGACCTATGCATTCAGGTACCGAAGTATAAATGGATCCCTTGGTGTTTAGCAGTATTGCAGTTGGGAGCTACAGGGTTTGCTGCTATGTACGGAGCAATAACGTACACCTTCATTTCACCCCAAAGGGATTTTTTCCGTATAAACTTCATTATGCATTTCCTAACTGCCGCTTTATTAGGCACAGTTTGTGCACTGGCAATCGGATTTCTTCAAAATACCAAAGAAACTGTGTACCTTATAAATAATATGCGAACGATATGCGGAGAGCTACTTCAAGGTAATTTAAATGCATTCCATTTTTGTAAAAACAACAGAAATCACGGCAAGTGATAAAAAACCATTAAATAATTTAGTGCAAAAAACTTAGTAAATATTTTATATGATTGTTTTATACGTTTTAGAGTACGCACATCCGGATCTTCTGAATCAACAAAACTCTAATGGTCTGCTTCTACTTTTTTTCATGACAAGTATTCTTGTAGGTCCTTACCTAACATTAGTTTTCATTCTACTCACTGACACGGATGCTTATCACTTTATTCTCGAGTACGATATTTTGCCAGATCCGATATATAGAGAAAGAGACGTAATATTAGTCAGCTCATTCATTAGGATTCTGCTGATTATGCTAACGGTTTGGGAAATTAACAGAACATTAGCTATGATTTTTTCAATTACTGTGCTATTTATTGAGAGCGTTTCTCTAATTATTGATATCACGAGCTTTCGAATTCACAGCATCAGAAGGTTCAAGGAGGTATATGTGCATTCAATCCTGACGTACAAGATAGGTGAGCCAATTTTGAATGCTTTGGTTTACTCCCTAATTACCTTTTGCTTTTGGGCAGTGGTTGGATTTTCTTGGATCAGCATCAAAGGAGTTGGAAGAACGCATGAATTTATAGTATTGTTTACTGGACTTCTGGCCTTCATTTCGTTTGCGTTTTATTTGTTAATAGCTGTTAAAGGAACCAAATATTCTGTGCAGTTTACAAAAATTGTAACTAAAAAAGCATTGCAAGCTCGTCGCAACTATATGCATTTTCAGACACGTAGAAGTAAAGCAGAGTTATTGGAGGCAAAATACCTTTCTATTTTAAAAATTCGATGTGGCCCATTTCAAAACTTCGGGGAGGATTTTATGGTTGAAAATCTGTACATTTTGACACAAAGAGTCTCGGATGCGGTTTTAATTTTTGAATATTGAAAAGTGGATTGGTTTGCATTTACTCCGCATAAATAGTTTGTAGTTTAAGAAATCGGTTAACTTACAAAACAATAATTTTGGACGAGCCAGTGTTAAAAAATATTATTATAACTAAATGTATTTATGAGTTAAACATTAATGCTTGAACAAAAATGGATAAACTTATTGGTTGCACGAGTAAGCAATTGCAATGGTGATTTACGTTTTTATAACGCATATCCTACATTTTTACAATAGGCAGTATTGAGTTCTTCGGTATTTAGTGGGGAGTTTCAGTTTATTACATTTCGTTTTTTCTTAGGTTCAGTTATACAAATCCCGAGCTGACAGACAAGTCCACATTACTTGTTAGAAAAGTTAAACCCACAATAATGATCTTGTACTGTCCTCTGTACTCTTTGATTACTCTCGGGAAAGTGTTTCTTTTCCTGAACTTGTTCTGTTTGGAATGGGGGCCTTTGATGGAGTTGTCGTCATAATTTTTTTACCACATTACACGTAAGACTTTACTCTAAAATCGGAGCAGATGCCGGCTACAATAACGGATAGGTTCTTTCAAAGGTACCGTTGTAAAGCAGAGAAAATGGGTGAAGAGATAATTGAAATCATTTCCTCCACTTAAATGTTATATTGGTCAAATTAATTCTGTCGATAAGCTTACTCCTCTCAGCATAATCAGTTTTATTTTGAACCAAACAATGAGCTTAGTTATGATTAAGTAAATGTTAGTTTCCATGGAATTAACGTGGAAAATTTTCAGTCGTTCACAACAATTAAAATTAATCTGACCAATATTTATTATTAACAAAGTGATTGAGTTGAGATAATGATCTCAATCTATAACATTTTTATATTTAAATTTCTAAACCTTATCATATTTTAACTGGAAACGTGAGCAAAAGATTCATAGTTATTTCCACTGGTATCCCCATCAGAAAAAAGAAGTTCGTCCCAACATAGCTGAAACATGGTGTTGAGATTTTGGCAATACACATCGTCTTCGCATACCTTTTTCCAAGTTTAAACTTCTGAAGATTTAAACTAACAGTTTCATTCAATTTTCTCGAGTTGACAGCAATGCTTGAAACAAACATTACAAGAACAATAAACATAATACCACAAGCCATCGATCCGACAGCGACCAAGAAAATAAAAGGTAAACTCATAGCTTTTTTTAATGCGGAGAGAACAATTGCCGAGTAGACCATTAAGCTTATGATTAATAAGCCCAAACTGTAAATGATAAGGATCAACAAGCCAATATTTTCAGACCACATTTGAGTGTGAAAAACAATTCTTCGTTGAATAAGTATCACTTTGATAAGTAAATTTTCCCATGCATTTGATGCTGGCGAGTTACGAAGAAGTGGATGATTTTCGACATATTTTCGTAATATTATCAAAAAATCATTGCCCATATCAAGTACAATTGCAAGATGGAATAATATAAATGTCACCCATCTCAGTTTTAGGTTGATTGGGAACGCATAGAAAGCAAGCGAAACAGAATGGAACTAACCTGCACTACGACATGTGAACTACTATTGTTTTGTTCTGCCAAAAATGGAGCAAGTGGATCAAAATTTAGCAAAATTCCGATAAACGGCACGAGTAGACCTAATAGGGATAGGAAAATCTCAACAATAAAAAATGCCATCCCAAGAAAATCTTGAAAAAATGGCTTGGGGGGACGATGGTTCCATCCATGCAGTTCATTTACAGCCTCAGTCATCGTTTTATGAGAGTCACTAAAAAGTGCCACATTTCCTCGGTTTTGGTGTAATACGTGGCAAACTGGAGCAATACCCGAAACCAAACATTTGAATAATGGCAGCTAACAGTTGAATGAAGTAGATAAAAACTTTGACGTTTTTCTTTTTCTAGACTCCATTGTCTTCCACATAAAATGTGTATAATAGAAAACAGGCTCCAAAAAACACTGGGCAAGTCCAAATCCACGCCATTTGCTTACGTTTCTGACTAGTTGATGGACCAGCGAAGGTGGATGAGGTGAAAGCTTGAAAGTTATGGGATCCCATTTGTAGGGAAAAGGAAGGGCAGAATCATACAACCGAAATGGGATATTAATAGATACCATTGGAAGGGAGTGCCCATTTTTTGAAGTATAAATTACCTTATTATTCGTGCAACCGTTTCTAACTAGACGAAGAAATGTCAATCAAATTGAAATTATTAGTAATTTAATTAGTTGTCAGGGAAATCAGCGGTAAAACTTGTCTTATGCGCTTATTTCATGAGATTTCCAACTGAGTTAATCCATAACTGGATATGTTCGTCAGTTGAAACTCAAAAGTACCAGAAAGTCTACCAAATCGATTTATACAACTGTAAATATTTTAAGCCACTCAGCTTTCATATTACATGAAATTATTTTCCAGGAAGCATTTATTGAAAACATGTTTTATATTGGATTTTATTTCCAAGACATGCTTTAGAGGCACTATTAAACATGAAAAGTTTCTTGAAAAAACTACGGAAGGTACTTTTTTACATATCTCAACCACATTCGCGGGTACCTGAAACATTTGGAAATTGAAGGAAAATTAAATTTTCTAAATTGATTCTAATATTTTCTGGAGATATCTGTGATTCAGGTATAACGTAGGTTAAGTGAACAACAGCTTAAATTCTGCTAACTGACTTCCCTCGTATATAAAATAAATTTTGATGATAGCAGAGCATTGAAATTAAAAATTCCTTCGAAAAACACCCTGCTATTTTCCCAAGTCGCATACTACAATAGGCCCCAGATATAATTAATATAGTTTAAATTCTACAGCAAAGAAATAAAAAGTTCCCTAAATCTTCCTAAAATCATGAACGCACGGGCTTCAATAGGGTGGAAAACGTAGTAGGTACTTCAGTTAAAGTACACGTCATGAAATGATTTGAATAGAAGCAGTATTTCAAGAAAACTAGTTATGCTAACAAATTTCAGTTTGATTTGATCTAAACTTACTTCAATCCACTTCGTAACACAGATCAACCTACAAAAATGTGTAGAGCAATGAAACATAAAGAAAGAACTTGTGGCATGTCATGAATGAGCTTCATGATACTTCTGTTTTTAAGCTGCTGAAGCGAATCCATTCAAGTTTATACTTTTCATAAATTTATGTGCTTGGATTCCTTCCGAAGATATCATCACATATATAAGATGAATATTTTTGAAAATTTTTGAAAAAAATCAGTAATTATGAAAATGCGTGATAAATCCTGACAGCAAAAATCAACATTTTTTGTAATATGAAATCAAAAAACCGTAGGGATGTTGAAATCCCCTTTAAATTTTTCGTCTACTGCTCCAACATTTGTAACGATATCCCAAAAACAGTTTTTTACCGATACACATAATACTCATATCTCAATGATAAAACTCTCTTCACACCTTTCCAGTTTTTTACGATGAATAAGAGTTGTTCAATATGCAAAATCACACTCTACAAGAATGTGTTATGGACATTTCTGAAGTCATCAATTTTATTGTTCCTTTTAAATGAAGTCATAAAAAATTTAGGTTGTTGAAGGAGTGGAAGAATCCCTATAGTTTCCTGTAATTGCCTGCTCATGTATTCTTTGCATTCGCTTTGATAAATACAGCTATTATCGAGTTTGAAGGTTAATTATTTATAAGACACTCTCATTCATAATTCAAAAAGGAAGATGCTCATTGAGAACAAACGCAAGAAGTATTATGTAGCGAAATTACATAAGAAGCCATTACCTGCAGCTGGATGTAGAACACGCACACTCTTGCAATAGACAAGTTGCAGCCAATTTGCATTCTAGTTTTGCAGATGCAGAAACTAACAAGTCCCATTTTTAATAGAAAGCGTGTTAACAAGTTAAATTGGCTGCATTTGTGGGCTTCTCAGAAAAATACTGCAAATGCTCAAATAGAAGGAGAATTTCCGGCGTAAATGGTAATTAATTGTTAATGTGGATGTTTAATGAATAACACCTACTCAAACAATCAAAGCATGCAAGAAAGTCATAATTTTGGTTGTTACTTTTGAATGTAAAATGGAGAGCGAAAACGTGATTGGAAGTTTATATTATGTTGTATCATATTTCAATATTTAAATTACCTTTTCCTTGTAGGTAACGCAGTACCGGTTTAGTGTATCTTCAATTTTTGTACATCAGCTACCTATTTTCTTGAGCCTCATTCATCAAATCTCCCATTAGGAATCAGAAATAGTACGGATTTTTGATATTCAAATGAGTAATATAAATTTTAATAATTTTTTTTGTCAAAGTAGCTTTTAAAATTATAGGAAGCATGTTCTCTTCCAATTTTATGATCAGTTGGTACAAAATACAGCGATAAAGCAGACGCAATGTTTTGCAAAGATAAAGCAAATAAAATCAAAATCAAAATTTCAGCTTGAAAATGAAGCTGGCATGGGTTAAATTTTTTGTTTGTGTGATTCTTGTGATTACTCCGGTTTCATTTTGTGCGAGAAAACCCGGCAAAACACGCGCGAGCTTGAGAGACGAGGAGTATTCCGATTCGGATTACCAGGGTGAAGATTATAGAGAAACGGACTACCAGAATGATGTGGATTATGAAGTGCCAAAGAAGGGAAAATCACAAGTTCGGGAACAAGAACGATACGATACAATCCAGAAACCCAGATTCCTCTGGAACGGGATATAGTTACGGATATGGAACTCCAAAGACTACAAAGCTCCACCGGTGACGATTGAGACTACAACAAAGATCCAAGAGAACAGTTTGGGTTTCAAGAGACAGACTTGGACTCCTTGTGCTTTTCTTTATAAACTGCAACGGATTCGAAATGCATCAGAGACCAGATCTGGGACTGGAGAAAAAATCAATTGAACTGGAGAGGTTTTGGAAGATGAGTCAAGCAATCAGATTTAAATTCATTTGGTTGAAGATGCCACCACCTCAAAACAATCCAGTATTTTTTGGGAATTTTTTTTAATATCATTGTGTATCAAAAATTTAATAGAACTTTGGTCCTGTCAACCGACTTTGATTAGTGTACGTATTATATTTAAAATTTCAATAATGCGTGCTTAATATCGATTTTTATTTAGGGTGATGGTTAAGCTGGGACTGAAAATTACGCAAATTACTTATGAAGGTCATCTGTTCTTTGTGATTTTGTAGCTGTTAAAATGTATTTTATGTTTTATTTTCTGTGTTGATAAATCAAAATAATATTGAAACTTTGTTTGAATAACTATAATTTCTGTATGGATGATGGATTCATCCCATCTATGGAATTGTATATCTAACACATATTTACAAAATAACAAAAAATGGTACAAACGTCAACATTTGTTGCTATTCATTCTCCTTTCAATCCCAGTCATCATGATCGTTCCTTTATGTATTGTATTACCGCATGTACCTTTTGGGAGCATCTTCTGAAGTTGAAACCTGATCTGCAATCAAAAAAGGGCAGAAGATGATTTGAAAAAGGTGGCATATCTGGCACGGCATCAAACATTTACGTAGTTATGAGCTGCTCATTTTACAACAAAAGTTTTGAACATACTTCGCATATTTCATCTGCTTGCGTTTTTATGTAAACATTTTACAATTTTACTTAATGCCCATTCATGTACTTTTGAAGTTTGGCAGGCTCACTTGCATGTAAAAAATGTTTGTGATAAGAAATAACGATCGAGTTATCTTGTTTACCGATTTGGGTAAATGGTTATTGCTTCCGAATATTTACATCTTCTCATTCATTGGTATCAATTTCCTGCAGATGATGAAAATGAAGATGTTTGTATCAATTTCATAAATCAGTAGCAACAAATTATTTCTGACCTTTATAAAAAATAGCAAAATAAACAATACGGTGATGTACCTAAAGAGATTCCGATTCTAAACGAATATTTGCCACTCAGGATGCTCCAATTTACCAAATTATGTAACTAGTTTTCAAGCATTATTTGGCGTTTTACTTTTTTCAATGTAATTGAAAGCATCCAAAACTCACTTATAATGATGATGATGATTTCATCTACCTGCAAACAAACGAGTTTTGCCCTTACATGCTTCATTTATTTTCTATTCATAATCATATTGAAAATTAATATTTTAAGTCGTCCTAGGGGCCGTCCATATCAAACGTAAACGCTAAAATCGGCCATTTTAAGACCCCCCCTCCCCCCTTTGTCACGCTTGTGTCACGGTGCCCTGAACCCCCCCTCCCCCTATGTCACGTAACGCTAGAAAAAAATGAGTTTGATAGCATAAATACACACCCTAAAGCCATCAAAGATTTTTAAAGCTGATAAAGATGTTTTTTGGTATCAACTACATGGTTTTCACTGTATTTGTGCTTTGTATCCACTGTGTGCTCACAAGTTCAACCTTTGTCTGTAAAAAAATGTCTGTCAAATTTCCAAAATATCAAACCGTCACGCTCAACTCGGACCCCCCTCCCCCCCTGTCACGCTCCGTAACGCTGAGCTCCAACCCCCCGCCCCCCCCCCTCCCCATACCTGCGTTACGTTTGATATGGACGGCCCCCTACTCATCTTCATAAAAACCAGCCAAAAATGTTTCCGGCAGTAAAAAAACAATTAATTTAGCAAATTCAAAATGAATTACATAATCTGATATGATCTCACACAAACACACAAACAAGTTATCATATACTTGAGTTAAATTGGTAGTAAAAGTAATTTATGACTCGGATACATGTTCATAACGAAAATCACCAATCTATTAATTTACATAAAATTCGAATCCTTTTATCTATTACAATTGCTTCCTTTTAGGTAAACAAGACCTGTTCTTGAGAGCATCTTCCTTTTTCTTGTCACCAGTCTACTTCCTTTTTATTCAATCATCATATTTTTTCAAAAAACATCAAACATTTATGGTCATTTTTGAGTATGAAGGAATCACATTCACTGAATATATCAGAATAAATGAGTATTTATGAATCCGCTCAATTTAATTTGAATATGCTTCCTTTAGACTTTCAAACAGTTTCATAATTTTATAAAGAAGCATGTAATTCCCCAGCTTGTATTCAGTTTTTCGTGAGCGCCTGCAGCGTGCAGCAGTTAAGTGAATGTTCACGAATTTAGTACAAAATAAAGGGAATTTTCAGCTTTAAAATGAAACCGATACAGGTAACGTTATGTGTCGTGGTAATTTTGATGCTAAGTACAGTTACTTTGTGTCAAAGGAAATCAAAATCCAAACCAAAATCCCGTTCAAAAACACCAAAACCTAAAGTACCAAGTGATGATGAGTTGGTAATTTCTCCAAGAGCTGTGCAGCCAGATGCGTATGTGATTCTTGTGCCAGTGCCAAATGCGGGTGGAAATGGAGGTCCTCCTAGTGCAGCTTACGGAGTTCCAAGTACCCTGGATCAAGTTATGGTACTCCAAGTGCCCCTGGATCGAGATATGGCCCTCCTGCTCAAAGAAACATTATTCCAACCCCAGGAAATGAAATTTCACCCGCATCCCTGGATGGAAAACAGGAATTTATTGTGACTAAAGATGGAATTGGACTTTTGGTTCCTGGTAGATCAACTGGGGGTAGATCACCAAGACCATCAAGTGGAAATGCAGGACCTACAGCTGCTACCCTTCCTGGTGGACATTCGGTTCGGGTTGCATCACAAAATGGAAAGTTAGGATTTCTCGTGACACGAGATCTTATCCCGAATCTTGCTCCTGGAACTTTCACAACTACTTCTGGAGTTGCACGCACTCCTGGTGCTCAGGGACAAGCAGGTGGAGCCCCCCTACAAGTGCACTTCCCTGTGGAAGTGG
>LJIJ01003185.1:0-20650 GCA_001718145.1 Orchesella cincta | reverse complement strand
TCTTGCATTGAATCTTCAAAAGATTTAACAAGCTGTAAAAATACTAAGAGCTTTTGGGCATCGCTTAATAATTTTTTAGCTCATGATAGGTCAGAATCAAACAACAATATAAGCTTAGTAGAGTGGGAAAACCACTTCAGTAATGTTTTTAAGTCGAGCACCAAGCCAAGTTATAAATTAGAACCAGTGACAAATGAGAAGGATAGTATTCTTGATGCCGAATTCAATATGTTAGAACTGTCACTTGCAATAAAGAAACTTTCTACGGGAAAAGCTCCGGGTAGTGACGGTATAACGAATGAAGTTTTAAAAAATCTAACTCGAGAAATTAAAAGTGAGCTACTTTCTCTCTTCAATAGTATTCTCATTGACCCAACTACGATGCCTAAAATATGGGGAGAGGTGGTGATCGTACCTATTTTTAAGAAAGGAGACAAGTCAAATCCGGCTAATTATCGCCCAATCTCCTTGCTTAATACAACAACTAAATTGTTTACAACATTACTTGTCAATCGTTTAAACTACTGGTGCAAGAAGAACAAAAAAATCTCAGAATATCAAGCAGGTTTCAAGAAAGGAACTGGGTGTATCGACCAAGTTTTTGTGCTAAATAGTCTAATCCAACACCAGCTACGTTTTAACAAGGGTAAACTTTTCTGTCTTTTTGTAGACTTAAGTCAAGCCTTCGATTCAGTAGATCATAACTTATTGTGGGAAAAGCTAGCACGTTGTGACGTAAGTACTAGTTTTATTAACGTTTTAAAGGTTCTCTATTCTATGGCAAAAGCGCAGGTACGGACAACGTTAGGGTTTTCAAATGGTTTCGATATTGAGAAATCAGTTCTGCAGGGTGAAAGCTTAAGCCCTAAGCTTTTCACCCTGTTCATTGATGACGTCATTGATGAGCTTAACATGTTGGGGGTACCTGGAATTAAAATTAACAAACACGAGGTACACATGTTGCTCTTTGCTGACGACATTGTTTTGATGGCTACTTCCTGGAGAGAACTGCAATGCAAAATTGATAAACTCCAAGAGTTCTTCGAGAAAAATAATTTAAAAGTAAACCTCTCAAAAACAAAAGTGGTCATATTTCGTAAAGCCTTTCCAGTTAGAAAATGCGTATTAAAATGGGGTAGTGAGATAATCGAACAAGTTAAAAGCTACACGTACTTGGGGGTACCTTTCCACTATTCAGGACGTTTCAATTTTGCGTGTGAGTATTACGTCAATAAAACCAAGCAGGCAATAAGCAGAACTATTAGCGCCTGTGTCAAAGGTAAAATTGGAAATTTTAGCGTACAAGAACAACTATTTAATTCCTTATGCAGGTCAATTCTTTTTTACTCAGTAGCGATATGGGGATGTGAAAAGCTCGAAGATTTGATTAGTGTCCAGTTTTATTTTCTCAGAAAACTGTTCTATCTACCATCCGAAACACCTCGATGGAAGATATTACTTGAAACTAACGCTAGATCCATTGAAAATAGCTTTTTTAAACGTATTACTAAGGTTTTTGAACAGAATCAAAAATAAAGATAGGGACTTTCTAATTTATGGGTGTTATGAGATGCTGTTCAAGTTGCAGGACCGTATGGATCCAAACGAAACTGGTTTGTATGGTGAACAATGTTTTGAAGCAATGGGGTATTCAAGGTCTGACATAAATCTTAGTCAAGTGTCTTCCCTGGAAAAAATTCGAAGGACGGTCCAACAACCATAGGAATAACATACTACCTCTCTAGTCGGCGCCCATGTGTTCAAATCCAAATAATATATAATAAAGTTAAAGGTCAAAATTGGATGTGAGCGGTATCTAAATAGCTTGTGTACCTTTTTAATTGTAAACGTTGTTGTTTCAATTGCGAATTAGCCTTAACTATTTAATTTGCAGGGAAGTCTTGTAAATTAATGGTAGTAAGAAAGTAACACTACGAAAACTGTGATTTATGTAATCTTAATGACATTGAAGACATGTACCATATTTGTATAAATGTCCACACTACACGGGTGGGAGGAAACTTTTTCTACGAAATTTAGTTAGTAATGATGTAAATAGGGAAAACTACCTCTGTTTTATCGACTACAAGAATGATGATGTAATCAAAAATATGTACAAATTTTGGAGCTACGCGATGAAAACCAGAGAGTTTCTCTCTACGTTCTAACTGAAGTGTGAAAACCTTTTTAACAATGTAATATTTTACCCGCATTTTAAATTATGTACCCATTTTTATTTACACCTTATATGTACAATTAATTTCCATATTATGTATCCAGATGACCGTGCACGATGGCAAAATGGTCAATAAATCTATCTATCTATCTATCTATATGAACAATGCAGAATACGGTAAGAAGGCGATTCTCACATTTCTTTTTTTAGAAAGTATGAAAATCTAATTACTTGCGGGGGAGCTAATTAATTTTAACGGGCGGGTAATTATACGAATAAATTTTGTTTCTTCCCTATTATGAGAGATATCCCTACCTTGAATCGGAAGAAGAAACTAATTATTTTTATAATATCCTTTCTTATATTTTTTCATGAGATACCTAGACGTAAATTTAATATGAAAATGTTGAAAGTTCATTTTGGAAGAATTGTAAAGTTCAATTATAATACTTATAAAATATGAAATTTTCGTTCCGAATAAAAGAGCAATGACAGAACGACGACGAAACGAAGGTCCAATATGATAGTTTTATAATGCAGAATTATTGATTTCGAAAAATACCTCGATTATATCGGAATTTGAATTGTACATGACAAAGTTACCTCAACTTCAAACAATTGAGTGAAATGAGAAAGAGTAAATTTTAAAAGTAATCCCTACAAAGAGATGAAAGATTATTGAATAGAGCTCGTCTTTTGTCATACTTTTGAGGCTTATGATCATGCTAATTTTTCTACTAATAATCGTGAACTGAATGAGTGAGGAAGTATTACTGAATTAAGACATTCTAACATAATGTTCAGATATAATTTGTTCTCCTACTTTCAAAACGGAGTAAAGAGTTCTACTATTTATCATGATGACAAGACATGAAATATGTTTCATTAATATGGATCTGATATGCATTTTATATGGAATTTTAAATATGTTATATAAATGTTTTAGAACCTGACATTGAATCGGTCCAGTGGAGTCTATGGCAGAAATTAGAAAGGTCATCCGTCCTTCTCATGAGGATGGAATGAGTCGAAATATGTCCGAACACGGGGCGTCTTGAGACTTGGTAATATTTGGTAGTCGGTAATGTTGTTCACTGTTCACTTTTTAATTTATAATTTTTAACTATAATTTTTCTTAGAAAATAGAAAAATAAGAAGAACTACTCATCTCTCCGCCCTCGTTAGTTAATGAGAGAAGAAAAAAAAAACTACAGGCGCTGGGCTAAAATCGTTAATAAAAGAATACTTTTGAAAGGTTCGACCTGTGACACCTGTAAATCGAACTTGTGACCTCTGTACGGCACGTAAATTAAGGCAAAGGGTCGCCAGTGTTGCTGCCCAAATTAGAATTCTAATTGTTATTTATTGTAATAATATGAAATGATATTTGGACAGAATTAGTTGGACTCAAACAAGCTCCATCGCCCATATAAAATGATTGTGATGTTTCTCTGTTTTATACAGTCGTGACTATTTATCATATTTCTAGTCAGTTTTGTTCTGGTTGAGTACTCAACCGAGTGTGTCAGAAATAAATCACTCCACAACTCAACACTGCACTCTCTCCTCTGTCCTTTTATTTCAATCATTTATATGGGCATGGAGCTTGTTGAGTCCAACAATTCTGTCCAAATATCATTTCATATTATTACAAATAAATAACAATTAGAATTCTATTTTGGGCAGCCAACAGTTTTTAACTTTTAAGTAGCATGTTCTAAATGCTTAACCTTTTATCTCTAATTTAGTCGTGCAAATATAAAAATTTCATTCTTCAAATTCTTATGTTGGAGATAGAAAATAAAGCTTAGATTAATTCTCAATCGGTAATCTGAAGAATCAGAAAAAATTAAGCGTGAGAGTGTGCAAAGTGGGTGACTTGAAGAATCAGAGAAGAGAAGTGTAGGTTAATCTTCAAGCTGTATCTGAGAGAGTCGAGAAGAGTAGCGTAGAGTGTCGAGTGCGTGTGATTGAGAGAGAGTGCGAGAAGAGAGTGTGCAAGTCTCAATCTGTAATCTGAAGAATCGAGAAAAAATAGGGCTTAATCTGTAGAGTGAATCGAAAAAAGTAGCTTTAATCCAAGTCTGTAATCGTAATCTGAGCGGATTCAAATTCGTTGAGAGCGTGCCAAGGTGGTGCGAGAGGCGCCATTTTGCTTAATCTTCCCAACCCTGGTTGTTCCAATGCAAATTAGCAATTGTGGTTTACTTTGCTAATTGTAATTGTTTCATGCACTAATTACTCCGTTCTCTTTCATGACAACTTTCTCCCATTGAATAAGTATTCAGCTACTTACACCACGGAATAAAATGGTAACCTAAATGTTTTCTTGTAATCTTACTCATTTAAAGCAGGTTTTCAGCCTGTTCGGCTACATCCTCACCATCTTCCTTCGTTAAAATACTCGAAGCATAAAATTAAGAGCAATAACGTTTTCTTGATAACCTTCTCAAATGGAGAAAAATTTAATTCGTCAAGGATTCTATCAAATTTTATTCATAAGCCAGACTCCCTGCAAATACTTGACTTCACTTTGTTTTCCCTGAATTCTCAGAGAGGACTTTACTCTCTCAGTTTTGTAGTATCCCAGTTTTTTTAGTCACGCTCCGAATTGTGCCAGGCAATTTCTGGGGGCATTTAGGATAACTTTAGATTGCACTTGACCAATTTCATTTACTGTCTTGTGTACCTTACATGCAATTCTAGTTAGGTTACATTGGGATACTTTCTTTAATTTAAAAAGAATATATATAATTGTACGGCAAAGCTTTGGTCGTTCAACTTCAATTTTAGCCATTTATTTTCCTAGACTATTACATAAAATCGAAATATTGTTACAAACAAAATAATGTAATCGGTCTATTCTTGCTCCGGATTCAAAATTAATAGGATTGATAACAGAACTCGTTTGGAAAAGAATCAATGTTTTTTGTCTCGAATCTTTCATATTAAAAATTACTAATTTGATGGACAAAACCCTACATATGACAATTACTAAACTTTTCCTGAAATTAAAATTATATTAGACTGCACACCGCGATAACTATTTATTCCTTTAACTCATTGCAAGCCAAGTAGAAGCATTAAATAAAGCCAAAAGTACTATTATGTCACTGCTGCAAATAGGCTTGGTTATTTCTCCAAAAAGTTCTATTACTTTTCATCAATTCATCATTGGCCCTGATTTTTCACCGCACTAATTGGCTTCATAAATTTGGTGAGTGATAACTATTGGTCGTTACCAAAATATTAAGTTGCTTTCGATTTCATCATCGTATTTATCAACTCCGCTATTCCACTTTTCAACAGAATTTAGCTGGGTAACCAAAAGTTGGCTACAATGAAATTTGTCGTTTAAATATGCACAAAAATTTAAAAGGATCTACGAACGAAGTCGATAAATTCATGTTTAATAAACCCTTACTTTTATTCGATTTAAAAATGTTTACGTATACGTTTGCACGGACTGTACTCTTAAATAAAGTTTTAACATTTGCAAACTGCTTCGGTGCTAACTTTTTCAAAGAAACGTTTCTGTGTTTCCACGCTTTCGCAGCAAACCCAACCACTGCTGCTGAAAGTCCCACCGGCCAATATTATCAAACTTGAGTTAATGGGGTCCATCATCTTCCAAATTATATTCTGTTAACGCTTTTTCTTTTCCTTCTTTGATTTTCTGAAGCAATTTCAACTTCACAACTTTTTGATCCCGACTATAAGTTTCGTGAATGAGTCACATATCAAAACTCCTTGCAAAGAAGTCACTAATAATTGACAGAAAAATATCTCCATTTCTACTCATCCAAGTCGTTCCTGTAAACAATACGCTATCCTTCGCCACAAGAAATGGAGTAAATGGAGTATATTTCCCGATTTATCAGTAAACCTCACTCCAATGTAGTATTAGTATTCGACCATACTTTCCCAATGAAAGCAGACATAGTCAGTGAGTGCCGTTTTTTCCATGCATGTCACATCATCCTTGACAATTTCCATTCGCCTGTAGATTTCCTGGACCACAAGAGATTTAGCATGCTTGAAAATTTCCCCACCCAAGCCATTAATGAATGCAAATGGAGTTCCCTACTTAAAATCAGAAGCGAGTAGCTCAGACATTGTTGATGGAATAACGCTGCTGCTTGCCGGAGAAACCACGAGGGACTGAAGAGATCCAGTATACGCAGTTCCCACGACGATTCCATAAATAGCCAGAAAATGTAGGTAACTTTTGAAGAGACGGCATTTCGGTTCCTCACTCAGTCCTTATGAAACAAGATACGCATAAAGGGAAAATCCAAATGATATAAAGGAACCTGATGATTTTCCCGTTAGCACTTCCATTTTCCGGATTAAAATTGTCACAATAATGGTACTATGGCCCAGAAAAAAGTCCATATCCATCAAATGCGGAAAAAACCATTGTCTAGGGATAAATTATTTGAGGTCTGTGAGAAACGAAGAGAATGTTATCATATCTCGTAACACTCGTGAAACCTGCAGCGTGAACCCGTTCTTCATTTCGATTCGCCCCAGGAATCAAGTCGGCCTTTCCATCCAATAAATCTGCAACGCAACCTGCCCAAGTCTCATTTGACATCAGAACTCCTGTATGCCCTTCAGGAATTATGGTACCAAAAGGAGAGCAAGGGTTGAGCTCATAGGTACAGTTTATCTTTTCTTGTATATTTGAAAAAATCCACAAACAGACCACGTTTATGTTGGTATTTTCCATCAATTTTCTGAACTTCGTAAAGAGAAACGTATTTAATTGAAGCGTATAGACTCATTGGATGCAAATGCCAGTTTCTGGAAAAATCTGGAGACAGATTGGAATCTTCAAGTTGAAATTCCAACAGTGGATTTTCTCCTGAGCTGGTTTTATCACAGTGTAAGCAATATGTGAGTATTTTGAAGTCAGGTCCTGGGGTAATTAGAGTTTTATATTTGAGTTGGTGTTCAATTTCCTTATTCATTATCGCAGATTCACTTCCCTTCCCTGTCGAAAGAAATATATAAAAATCTGTGTCCCTCTTTGTTAACTCGTGTTCTTTAGGAGTGAGAAGTGAAAGAAACGGGGCGGATCTTTATTTTCTGCAACAAAAGTGATGACCACTTTGCAATATGATATATGTATGCTTTTTCAAGTTCTAATCTCCATCAAAAAATTTGTGTTTTCCGTAGGTTTACATTTTAAGCAGAAGTTTGTGCTTGTGCTTTCTACAGAAAAGTATTTAAATCGGAAATCCCATCAGTTAAACTGATTCAGTTTGTACAGAAGTTATGAGAATTAGTGAGCAATGCTGAAAATATTGGGGAACCACTTGCGAAGCTAATTGTGTATTAAAACTTTGGACTGTAGTAATTGTGAGGAAAATTGAATTGATAATAATTAAAAACGACATGCTGCACGCCGACTTTAGAAATTACTAACAATTCTGACTTCAACTACCACAACCTACGATGTCTACTGAATATTGGGTTTGAGGACAAAGTCTGGATGAACTTAAATAGTGAGGATTTAACTCCAACGTGAGTTGTACAAAAAATAAATGTGTCTAGAAAAGTGCCTGTAGTAACGAAAAAGGTTAATTTTCCTGTCTGTTTAGCTTTCAAGATGAAAACAAGAGGCTATTTACTACACGTGCTTTGTTTGCTTGCTTAGGGTACACGTGTTTTGTTTGGAAACCTGGTGCATTATGTGCATAGGCACTTTGATTTATTTCGGTGACGGAATACAAGTAGGGCAACCATTTTATTATTACATCGTATATCAACCCAGGCAGCTTTTTTGCCATAGCAGTTTAGAGTAGCGTTGATTATAAATTTGATTCATAAAGTGAAAATGCTTCGCGTGCTTCTCATATGGCTGCACGTGTAAATCCATTCCTCTGGAAGTTCCTAATTCCACTTGATCAATTCATTGCAGAGTCCGTCGCCTAAATTGTCTGGCTCTTATTTCAACATAATTTTTAGCTAAAACTTTTATTTAATTGGACTTCTGGTTTTTTGGTGCGGACATGAATGTCTTTTAGTAGAATGAAGTATCTTTCAATATTTGAGGAGACAGAAAGCAAAGGTCTGTTCGAGATAATTTTCGAATTTGCATGAAAATTGCCCTGGATGGCTGCTTGTTAATAGAAGAGTGGTCTAAATGCGATGTTCAATAAACAACTTGCTTTTGAGACAGTTTACTATTAATCCCCAACGGTGATTAATAAGGCTTGTGGATGAACCCACCTACATTTTTCTTCATGGCCAGTCTTTTTATAGTATTGTTTTAATTTATACTTGAAATTTGTGTCCTGCTTATGAAATTGAAACAGGTGACATTTAGTACAATTTGCAACTTTTGAAGAAAAGTTGGAATCTTTCTGAGAAACAATAATTAAAGCATTGTAAAATATCATTACCGTGAAGCAAACTCAATGTAAACTCACTTCAATCTGTACAATCTGGATTGAATTTCATGGCATGGCCTCATTTAATAACGGGAATTTAATAGCCAAACCACTAAATCTAAAAAGCGACACGACATCGAAGTGGCTTTATGAATGTGGTGAAAAAAACAATCTGTTTTTGCCCATGGTTTGCAGCTAAAATAGCACGTTTCACAGGACTTTCCAACATGTGAGCTGATGACTTTGTTAGCTTCGCTTGTAAGGTGAAATTTAACAGGGCTAATAAATACACGTGCCCACGTTTTTCTGAAAACAGATGAATTATGAACATAAGCACTTTGTTTCAAATCGTTAGGTACAATTGGTTTACTATAAAAATTAAGCCTAATATAACCTGACAACGCTGTAATTTTAACACTTAGAAGCCTACGTAAATGTCGTGGGGTAGGAAATCATTGGAAATACATAGTTATTTTTTGCACACAAAATAATAGATAAAAATGCGATAGTCATCTTCGGAAACTTGTTTATGTAACAGAGGCTACAAAGCTGTTGTCAAATAACTGTGTGATGCTAAATAAGAATGAAAATTATGTCGGCACGGCATCATAAAATATCCTTTAAATTAGTTCGTCTCAGAGATGCAAGCAAATGAAATTCTTCAGTCATATCCACTTCATTTTGGTTTTTAAAAGGGTCTCTTCATTCATCTTCATTCACGTGAAGATAGAAAGGTGAAGTCATCATCTTCAAATAAATCTGAACCTTCGTCTTCATTCATCTTCATTCACGAGTGCTCTACGTTCTTCATCTCTCTTCAATAATTTTCATGTACCATAATTTATGTATTAAAAATTTGTTACATCAAAACTAAATTAAATATGCAATTGGAACTAATGCACCTATTTGTTAGCTTATTCTCGCTTCTTCGCTTCATTTTTCCTTATTACCTTAATCTCACTTACTAATTTAACATTTACAGTGCAGATTACAATCAGATAACAATGTGAATTTGCCATGTTGGATTTGAAGAACGTTGTTGTTGGATGAATGTTAGAGCCCTCTTTATTCACTTCACAAGTTGCGTTTCTTCTTTCTTCTTCATTCATTGTTGAAAAAAAAACGATTTGCCCTCGTCTTCACTTCATCTTCACGAAATTAGAGCCCTTCACACGTGGAATGAGCCTTCAAATGTCTTCACGGTGAATGAAGACTTGCATCTCTGGTACGTCTACTTTGGCCGTTTAACCTCAAAGTTTAAAAATCAACCACACTAATAAAGAAAGAGCATAATAATGAAAACTACTATAAAAGTACAAGCAGAAGATATCTTCCAAATGTTGAGTGTTGCTGAATTTTTAATTATTGGCTATGCATCCATTTTTACTCTCAAACTCAATTTAATACCGTAACTTTTATTATCATACCTGATGCCAACTTAAGTGCAGAATTAGTTTTTTTTGCATTTTCTGCTAATTTTAGTTGCAAGGAAGTCTAATAAATTTAAATAGAATCGACTGATTTCTGGTTCCTGTGAAAACAACATGTTAATCAATATACAAACACTACACCTGTCTCGAAACTGAGACGATGGGATTTAACTGTCTGGATGGAAGGAAGCTAACACAGGAGTTGTATACTTCCATTACGTTACGTTTTTCGTCTTGTTTATTACCAACCGGAAGCTGCTATCATAGGTTTCGCCCCTTGTGATGGTGTGCAATGTAATAAAAATTAGAGTAAATGTAAGACTTTATTACCGAAATTGTTTCCTAAACCGTAAGGAAGCCAACTCAAATGTTTTAGCATTATAATGTACTTTTTCATTTCAAGTTTTTGACCTTTCGTATCTATCCGCTGGTACCTTCCATGGACAAAGGATAATGCATGCATGCTGCCATGAACTTATGGATAACCTATACAGAAAACTTTGCAATTCTATACTAAGCCGGTTCTTATTTGTTTAATACGCGCACGGAAAATAAATTTACATCCTGAAAGTAGATTGGAGGCTCGATGCATCAACTCTGTTTTGACTTCTGATAAATAGAGACGTACACACCAATGTTATACTTCATATCACTTTTGCTACTCGCCGAAGCTGCATATATTCTTGCTGCAAAACAAAAATTCACTTATTGGTTCGATCTGGAATGATACTTATAGCAATTTAAAGTAAACTGGAAGTAAACATAATTCCCAAAAATCTAAAACTCAATTGAGTGCTATGGGTTCTTCTTTTTGCAAAGCAACATTGTGCATTGACCCAAGCAAGTCGTCATGCAAAGTGGAAGCAAGATCAGATCTGACAGTAAATTTACCCCTTGAACATTACAACATGAGAATGGAGACTACAAAACGATCACGGCAGCTTCGTTCTATGGTGAAACTTAAATTAAGTATTAGTTTTATATAATGAGTAAGAACGAATGAATTCGACCATTAAAAAAATGCAAGTCAGGAATTAAATATTTAAGACAATATTTGGATAGACCATCTAAAGTTGTATGTTGAAACGCCAATTAAAACACGGGGTAACTTGAGATATTCTACCTGGGGTGACTCGAAGTACTGATGACGGAGCCACGACGGAACTGAAATTTCTCCAACGTTTATGAACCGAATGACCTGAAAATTGGCACACAGATTACTCACAATATTCTCCAGGGGGTAATTTGCTTAGTTTTGAAAATTTCAAATTGCGCGCGAAAATTCAAAATTTAAATTTTTGGAAACTTTGGTTTTAAATATAGTTAATAGGCGGATAATTATTTGTGTCTAAATACTATATTTAATCACACAACGATTTTGAAAAATTTTTATTTTCAAAACTTGCTGCTATGTGGCGCCACCTATGTTCAGTACTTTTTGAAAATCGGATTAAAATACCCTCTGTAACTTATTAAGAGAAGTACAACGCAAAAAATTTCATCCAAATCGGTTGAACCGTTTAGGAATAAATCCGGTTCCTGTGATGTGGTTTTAAATCTGATAGGCCTTCAATCATGCTTATTTACAAATCCGCTGAAACTTACGTTTCAGCACTCCACGAGAACACCTGAAGCTCGCCTTATCCTGTCCATGTTAAGGATTAACATGGGTAAAATGGGGTTATTAGGAGAACACATTGGGGAATGCCCTATCCTGTTCCATGTTAATATGCCAGGAGAACACTTGCAAGGTTTAAACCCATGTGCGTGATCAAACTTAACTAATGCAAATGACAGTTCCGTATATTTTTTTAAAACTTTTTGGTATTTCATTGTTAATAATACATTTTAACATTGATGTCGTGCATCCATTATTAAATATTTATATTTCAAAACAGTTAGAATATCCATGCTTTAGAAAGCTTCAGTCGGTTGCAATAGTATTTTTTCACAAAAAAACTGGATGCTACTAGATTCATCGTTCATTTTGTCGACAACAACTGAGTCTGGGAAATCTCAAATCGTGTCCGATCTTTGACAAGTACGGAAAAAGTTCGACTTTATACAACGAGCCGTGTTTATAAGCATGCGTCCCAACCGTAGTGGCAGTTTCTTTTGTACAGATAGTATTGCAAAAATTCAACAGTAGTCATATTTATTAAAAACGAAATTTACGATCGGATTCAGGAAATCAATTTACATCTATGAGACATGGTAAAGGTAAGTTTTGGGAATAAATGTTTTTCATAATATCTTTCGGTATAAGAACCGTAGCTACCACGGTGATACTGTAGCCATATTGGTGATTAAGTAGTGATGGTGGATAAAGAACTCAAGATATCGTAAGGAGAACACTGAGGAATACATGAATTGCCACTGTAACACTTGCAAGGTTTACGACCCATGCTCTCAACTAAGAAGAAATTAGGACTTACAAACCAAAACTGTAAAAACTATAAAACTATAAATGCTAGACTATAAAACCTAACTAATAGTTAGAGCAAATAAATCGTTACGACTTGAATGTGTGGTTTGCAGTTAAAATCTCACATCATGGAACAGCATATGAGGGTGGTTACAGCCTAAAGATAAAGAAGCCAATTCCCTATACAATTTTATAGCTCACAGAGGATTTCAATTCCAATTTTGATAGAGAATCAAATGGTTATTTTAAAACATATAAAATTTCAGTATGGTTTACTTTTCCTTTACTTTCACTCGTTCTTTCTGTTAGTAAAAGAAGGATACTGTTCCATCCATTTTATCTACTGAGAAGACTGGTGAGTATAATATATGTGGACAATACAGATTCCTATTAGAGTGATTGTTGAACCAGTCGTGAAAACGGATTTGTCTAAAACAAAACCAGGCGGTGGTGATTGCAATGGCAACTGTGGTAATAACACTTACAATTCCGCTGCTAACTAGTTAATTTCGTTTTTGTAAACTCGCAAAGACGAGCTGGGCTAGGAAAATCCTTCCTAAAACCAATGATACGGTATATATGTAGCAATGTTTTGTCATTTATTGCAATTAGCGTTATTTGTTGCGTGCTAACCCGTCGTTTTCTTTATGAAGAGATCTCTTTGTTGTCGTATGTTTGTAATGTTTCTTATACAATGTAGAACAGTCCAAATAAAATACATACAAAGAGATTGAGAATACAGCACCTCATTAAAATTGGAATAACAGTCAACCTCCAGCTGTCATTACCTTGCATGCATTCTTTTCGCAATACCAAGCTGTCGTTTTTCCTGAGAGCTATCTGGGCTGTCTTGTATTTAAGACTTGTTGAATGCCTTTTTATCTTTTGAGATGAGTCTCTTTAACTGACTCTTTATTCATGTCATTCTTCCGAATTACAACGTCAGGTTCATACAATCATACAACACATGACCAACTTATTTAGTTCGTCGTCACATTCTAATATTAATTACTTTTATGCACAAATAGCAAGATTGCAATATTGCCATAACATTATATTTGACAGCATTGAATCCAGAGGTCTTTTCCTCTCTCTTAGATAATGTCAATTTTTCTTCACGTATTAATTTACATTATTTTTGCATTGATTTCCAATGCAAGTGCGAGTCCTAAGTCATGGAAACCAAATTAATGGACTTATCGTTAGTAATTATCAGCATCCATGTGGTTTACAGCCACTTTTCAGTGAAGTTCATTTGAGTGGCGCAGGAATAGATTGGAGATGGGAACCTCGGATTAGAGTTTCGAATTGAGGATGGGTTTACTAAAAAAAATTCTGGGTGTCGTTATGATTGTGTAGATTGAACACTCAGTTACCATCTACATTCTATCAAAAAAACTGGTGCGGTTTTCATCAAATATGATTGTAAAACAGGTTAACGATGTAGAGTTTTTCATTTGTTTGAGCAATGTTCTTTAAAAATAATGCAAAAAGATATTAGGACTATATCTCGTCATCACTGACATTGTCTACGTTCTCCTTACATTTTCAATGTCATAAAAGCACTTTCCAACAGTCTATAAGATTTTATTCACTGGTTGTGCATTCAAGTAGAAAAAGTTATATGTCTCTAGTCTCATCTTTTGTTTGACTGAATCACTTTCACTGTCGCAATACACATAGGGTAAAGTCACATAACGAGACGAATTGCATGGAAGAGAAACTTCTCGCTATAATTAGGGATAAAATTCTTTTTTGGAAAATTTCTGCCTAGCTTCCTAATAATAAGTCTCGTATTGAAATATTAGCAACGTGCAGTAAAGTTACGTTTTGTTCCGCTTTCGTTGACATAGCAAATTTTGTAATCAACTTAGCTCGAAAATTTTAGCTCTGCTATACTTATTGAATCTTATTGTCGGATAGGTTTTTCTGGAATCATCATTAGTAATCCAGACGATATTGTCAATTTTTATTTACACATTCCTATATTACGTGACTGCTAAAAACCCTTGTTATTACTCTTGTCCGGGTTTACTGCACAGAAAAGCGTGCTTCTGTTGAAACCATTTTTATTTCGCGACTATAGAATTACGTTAGATAGAGTTACGTTACGTTAAATAGAGTATTGAGAGAAACTGTGAACTGTAGTTAGTCGGAAGAGTAAAATATAGTGGAATGCTCTATATTGGTTTAAGTTAGTGGCAGATTATCGCCTTACATATCGTACTTAAAGCTTGCATAATTCCAGAGCTTGAAAGAAGAAAGTTAACAAGCCGTGAAACATACCAGTTGCTCTTCCACTTGTTCACGACCATCTCATTTTTGCACTGCTACTTTTGTGTGGTTTGAGAATAATAGTACGCCGGTCCTGGGTAGGGCTGCTCGTGTACCTAGTTTAAAATGAATGTATATGATGAGCAAAACTGTTAGACTCTAAATTAGTTTTATTGTAACTCTGAGTTCGAATCGAACTCAAAATACAGCTGGTTAGTTAATTACAAAATCAATTGCGTCGGTGTTTTAGGTCTCATGGCTTAACAACCCCGCAACATGGACACTTCACATTTACAACACTCTATATAGCAATAACAACAGCTCTTGTTCCCATAAACACATCAATTCATAAGCCAAAGCAGGGGCCAAAAGGGGAAAGTGATGTTGTAAAGTTTGCCACCAAAGTATCATCCAACTTTCTCCTTTTAAGTACATACAAGGCAAGTAGAGAATGCAGTTTTTACTCCTTCAGATTTCTTCTATACACCACTTCTTCTATTGGGTCAGGTTATGACAGTTTCATTAGCAGCAAAAGGGGATTCTAATTTTCAGTTTAATTAACATTATTTCAACGTGTACAAATGATTTGATGCAAGCATTTATGATGTACTAATTGGGTGTTTTAGAGTTTAAACTCGGTCGCTTTTTATTTGACCTCGTCAATATAAAGTTCTACACTTTCTATTGGTTTTAACCGTTCAGGCTGAGGATCTGAAAGGAAAAGGCAAACCAGCAGACGTTTTATTTGTAAACATATTTAAATTTGCTGCCGGTTTGTTACACGTGCGTATTTTTACATTCCACAACACCGTACATTTATGTGTGAATTTCATATAATCAGAGGACGTCGATTTCATAAAAACGTGACACGTTCTTGTAAAGCTAAATTAGACCATTAAGATTGGCAATGTATCTTTTGGTGACACAGTAAATGCACTTGTAAGCTCGGATTTTATATCTTCTTCATTCTACTTCAACCCGCAGGAGTATAAAGTAATATCATATAACAAAGTAATCGTAGCCTAACTTTACTAGTTTTAAAGAAGCAAGCGGTTGATGATAAGCTGTGATAATTAGAATCATGGATTGGAACTAGAATATGAGTTGAGCTTGCTTATTGCATAAAATACGTAAAAATGCTACAGTATCACGTTCATTAGGAGGAGGACACTGCAGTAATTTATACATTCAATTTCAGACTATATTGCAACTTTATTTGTTTACTAGCAAGTCATTTTGTTGATTTGTAAATAGAAAACTTAAATGTGCATTTACAAGGTTTGCCATTTCAAAATTCAACGAACATAAAAATGAACATAATTCAGTTAAGATTCACTTTTGCATATATTTTTTGTGAAGACTCTGTGGATGAAGTGTTTGGAATAATTCGTTTAGTGTCAAATATCGTACGCCCACGAATAATTTGAAAAAGGGGGCCAAAGGCGACCTTGATTGTAATTTTTATTTGCCCGTTTCCATTCCGCAACCGGAATCTCTTCGGCGTTTGAAGCGTATCTTAGGCAATAATCTAATTAATTCACTATCTTGTTCGATTAACTCGCCTTCGATTCTAAAAAAACTTGAAATGTTGTTCCAAGAAGTAGGATAACTATATGTGTAGCCTTAGGTTAAGATTTTATGACTATATGAACTTCGTAATTCAATAAATTAATCACACCAATTCTCAGCTCATTCTTCGAAGAAGGATCCAAATAATTACTTTATGCTAACAATACTGCATTCTGCTTTTGCTGCAGCTCAGTTGTATCCTAAATACGATGCAATTTGAAGTAAAATCGACATAACCCATACTGATTTGAAGAAAATTGACCTTTCAGAGCAAAGCCTACTAGTAATTAGCCGGCCTTCAAGTTCTTACTTTTTTGACGCATTCTAAAAATAATATATTGTTTGAATTTGTTGACATCAGATGTATGTACGTCAGAAAACTAAAATAATCCATGTGATTTCATCTATTATTAATTGTTTTAAAGCTGAATAACGTAAATAAGTCATTTTATATTTGAGGGCAGGCGGAATTCTAACTGCATTTTTTCATTTAATGTTTTAAAATATTATTTATTATATTTTCAATAGCCTCTCGCTATCAGTCAAGCCAACATCGTAACCCTTGAACAAATATATCAGAATACCCTTTCATAACTCTCAAGAATGGTCGAGCATAAACTGCTTTCTCTATCAGAAACTAAAGGAATACGGCTGCAAACCTCATTTTCTACGAACCACTAATCCCCAGTGTGTGATGCGTTATAATAGACCATCGAAACTCGCAGATCTTCTCTCAATCTCAATCTGACTCCCGGTGCGACATCATAACTTATGCTTAGCCAAAAATTCCTTTCAAACCAGTTCAAAGAATGTTAAAAACTTATTGTGATACTCATCCAGCACGTGCTGATTAAAAATTGAGAGATAGTTAAAAACATTCGTTGTATTCGTTCATTTAAATTATCCAATAGCCTGATAAATTAATAATTGATTGAAAGCTTTAACTTGCACTAGATTTCAGAGTGAGAGTGACCTACACCCGAATTATTGTGCTAATTTTTATATCCTAAGAACTCTGTGCATTCTGCTCTTAAGGTTTACAAATGTAAACCTAGTTTGGTTCAGCGCAGATACAATTGCCACCAACTTCTCTTTTCTTTCTGGAAATTTCTCATCCGAAGATAAATTAGATAATGTGCCAGATAATCAGACCAATGTTCACGAAAACTTGCAATGTTTTCTTCCCTTTAGAGGACAATTCCGATCAAAAACCTTGCAGGAAAGAGCAGGTGAAACTATTGGGTGTCAGAATGAAACCCGATGGGAAGTCTCTTTTAAGAGACTCCAAGCCGATTCTGGGTCCAATACGTGTTCTTTCCCATAGTCGTTATTATTGGGGTAATGGGAAATACCGTGACAATCTACATCCTCACAAGGAAACCAATGCGCTCATCAACAAATGTGTGAGTTGTAGTTAACTCTAACAAAAGAGTAATTTTGCTTTCCAACTTCACGATTTGCAAGTAAAAACCAGCGTTTTTTCCTTGAACAGATATTTGACAGCGCTTGCAGTTTCAGACCTGCTCTATCTCCTTTTCTCATTTTTTCCATGTCATGGAGGCATTTCTCGATTGTGAACACAATCTGGATTTACTGGTGGTATTCTCCGATTGGGCTCTGGATTACCGATGCTTTAAGTAAGTATATTACACAAAAACTTAGGTTACTTATGTTCTGTATAAATAATCTCGTTCTTTGAAATTGGAACTTAGGCTCCACATAAGTTTGCTCACGGTGTCATCACCATAGAGCGCTTATATTGCAGTTTTGCCATCCAATGCAAAGACAGGTACAAGACGTCGTATGCAAATTATATATTTTTATATTATTTTATTTCATATGTGGAGTTTAATCTCGTTATCAATCCTGCTAGAAGAATCAATATCCAGTTTAATATTAATCCAGTTTTCGCCAATGGTAAATTTTTATCTTTATTAGAATATACTGTACTGAACGAGCGAGCTTTAAGGGTGAGCATTGCAGTTGCCTGTTGCTTTGCTCTCACGGCTTCCACACCATTTGATGGAATGCTGGGCCCGTGATGGGCAATCAACTTGTCATAGCATTGTCATCGTGCCTCTGGTGGTTCTTGGCATTCTAAACGTTTTGTTGATTCGAGCTGTTCGCAAATCCCTTTCGGCAAGAATTTATATGATGAACGAGGCCATTTCATCTGTCCTACGGATTCAGGTAAATAAGTTGATTATGACTTGGACCGGAAATTAGGAAAAATAACGAGTATCACATTCCAATTTTCGTTTAGGCCCACCGACTGGAGACCCGGATCACAATTATTTTAATTGGGGTGGTCATCGTATTCCTTATTTGCCAGCTGCCGACGGCTGCTGTTTAATTTACACCCATCTTTCCACAATCCCGAATAGGAGGTCGGCTGAGGAAGCATCTGTTAGGAGTTGGCAACATATTCAACTTACTGGTTGCCATCAACGCGGCATCCAACTTTGTTCCCATAATTTTTGCACAGTACAGAAAGAGGTTTTGTGTGCCCTGTTTGGGGTTTGAAGAAGGGTATATAAAGAGCAAGAGCGTAGGGCAACTTACTAGAAGGTAGCGGTAGATTGTGGAAATGTACATTCATATGTGTAAATTTGCAAGTCAAAAATAAATATATTATTTCTGAGAAATTTTATCCGAAACGAAGCTCTGAATGAAAGAGAATTCATTAACTCCCTGTTGACTTTGCTTTTCCTTTGGTTGAAAAGGTGCATCCTACTGCCGTAACATTGGAACTCGGGCGCTTAGACTAACGAGCAAGACTGGGATTCCTGTGAAAGAATCACGACTCTGTAACATGTACGGCTGATGGGATATCATATGATTTTCATATAAAATTTATTGATCTTTGTTTTCCCGGTAACATTATTAATTAGTATGCATGTACTTCCACAAAAACAAGCTTTTAAATAAAGGGCACGTGATTTTGGTGCCGAAAAAGACTCCAAATCTGGACAACGCTTTAAATCTCTGGAAACGGCATGTCCATATTATTCTTGTTTTTGTATACTTGGAAGTCTGATGTCCAAAATAGTTTGTTCTAAGTCAACAAGTTGATAAAATGATGCTGAAATGTTCCATATTAATTACAATGGCGTCAATAACGAGAGCAGTTGAAGTTAGACACGAACGAGGTTTATGATGGTTGAACTGACATTAAAGTAAAGTAGTATCGCACTCAATAATATAGTTTTGGTAGACCAGACCAATGAAATAATTCAATGGCCTTTGTTGACAAAGCAAATGTTTACTGTTGTTTACAAATGTAATTCGACAGTGTTCCCTTATTATCGCTTTTTTTGGATGGCTTACGAGACGTGGTATGTACCCAAACAACCACACACTGAATGAAACGGCGCTTAAGAAAGCTTCGAAAGTACCAAAAGGAGCTATCGTTTAATGGAGCCTACAAGGCACCAACACGATCATGAATGTCCTAGAGTTAGTCCGGCCCTGCACCAACTTTTGAAACGAATCTTGTTATATCTCATGTTTTCATAAAGTGGTTCTGAAAAAGCCTTGTTTTAACTATGAACTGTTATTTGAAGTTTTGTAAGCTATTTGTGAAGTTTTCGGTTGTTAAAAGATGAATTGTGCTCGAAGTAAGTAAATTTTGTTACAAATTGCTTTTAAAAACGACTTTCAAATACAATTACAAATTACATTTGAGAACGAGAGTCTTAAAGTTACAATTACAAATTACTTTTGGAAAACGAGAGGGCAACACGTTTTGCGATCCGAACTGCTCTCAATAAATCCATTTTGTCGAATTCAATCAGCCAGAACTGGGCCTGACCTATATAAACCAACCAATACAATTGCTAACAACTGTGGAAGATACAGATAATACAAGATTCCCAAAAATGACAGAATACAGTAAATGGTATGATTTTTTTAGTTCAAATTTTAAAGAACGGTTATTTGACAATCCGAAAAGTACAACCCGTCCGCGTACGGCCGTTCACCGTCCGGCCCTGTATTGTTGCCCGGGTTAGTGCTTATTATTATTCTTTATTCACAGTGACTTACAATAGTTACAAAGAACAGATCCAAATCAATATATCCTATTGGTTTAACTATAATTCGAACTATTGCTATGCCAAAACCAAACCTATTGCTTAACTATAACATAACCTATTAATAATCCTAGATGATTAACATGAGTTAACAAACATTACTAGCTTGGTTGGACTATCAAATAACAAATTGTCCAAAGTATGCCAAGAGTACTTAATCTAGCTACGCTTACTTAAACGTTACATTACAATTGTGGTTATATATGGTTTGTTACATCGAAACGATCCGCTCATCAAGTACGATATACAGCTTTTCGACGAACTACAGGCATATTACCAATCTATTG
>LJIJ01003184.1:0-20653 GCA_001718145.1 Orchesella cincta | reverse complement strand
CCAATTTTAACTAATGAATTGCAATTTAAACTAATGAATTGCAATTCAAACTAATGAATAGCAATTCAAAATAATGAATTGCAATTTAAACCAATGAACTGCAATTCAAAATAATGAATTGCAATTTATACTAATGAATTGCAATTCAAACTAATGAATTGCAATTTAAACTAAAATTGCAATTTAAAAATATATGAATTGCAATTTAAACAAATTGAATTTCACAATTTAAATAATGAATTGCAAATTCAATTAATTGCAATTTAAAAATGAATGCAATTTTTAACTAATAAATTGCAATTTCTAAATTAATGAATTGCAATTTTAATATTAATTGCAATTTAAACTAATGAATTGCAATTTATACTAATGAATTGCAATTCAAACTAATGAATTGCAATTCAAAATAATGAATTGCAATTTAAACCAATGAATTGCAATTCAAAATAATGAATTGCAATTTATACTAATGAATTGCAATTCAAAATAATGAATTGCAATTCAAAATAATGAATTGCAATTTAAACTAATGAATTGCAATTTTAACTAATAAGTTGCAATTTTAACTTATTAATTGCAATTTAAACTATTGAATTGCAATTCAAACTAATGAATTGCAATTTAAACTAATGAATTGCAATTCAAACTAATGAATTGCAATTCAAAATAATGAATTGCAATTCAAACTAATGAATTGCAACTTAAAAAAATGAATTGCAATTCAAACTAATGAATTGCAATTTAAAGTAATGAATTGAAATTCAAAATAATGAATGGCAATTTAAACTAGACTTTAAATAATGATTTCGGATTTAAAATAATGACTCCGAATTCAAAATAATGACTCCGGATTCAAAAGAATGACTCCGGATTCAAAATAATGACTCCGGATTCAAAAGAATGACTCTGAATTCAAATAAATAACTCCAGATTTAAAAAATGACTCCGGACTAAAAATTGACTGGATCAAAACCATGACTCCGGATTCAAAATAATGAACTCCGGATTTAAACATAATGACTCCAAAATTAATGACTTCCAATACAAATCATGACTCCCAAAATAATGGACTCCGGACAAAATAATGACTCCGGATTCAAAATAATGACTCTGGATCAAAATAATGACTCCGGATTTAGCATAATGACTCCAGTTTTAAACTAATGACTCCGGATTCAAATAAATGAATCCGGATTCAAAATAATGACTCCGGATACAAATTAATGACTCCGGATTCAAATTAATGTTTCCGGATTCGAATTAATGACTCCGGATACAAATTTATGACTCCAAATACAAATTTATGACTCCGGATTCAAAAAAATGACTCCGGATCCAAATTAATGTTTCCGGATTCGAATTAATGACTCCGGATACAAACTAATGACCCCGGATTCAAAATCCAAAATAATGACTCTGGATTAAAAACAACGACTTAGGATATAAAATAATGACTCAGGATACGAAATGATGGCTCCAGATTCAAAATAGTTACTGAGGATTGAAAATAATGACTCAGGTTATACAATATTGACTCCAGATATAAAATATTGACTCCGGATATAAAATATTGACTCCGGATTCAAAATAATGATTCCGGATTTAAAACAATGGCTCCGGATTTAATATAATGACTCCGGATTTAATATAATGACTCCGGATTTAATATAATGACTCCGGATTTAATATAATGACTCCGGATTTAATATAATGACTCCGGATTTAAAATAATGACTCCGGATTTAATAAAATGACACCGAATTTAAAACAATGACTCCGGATTTAAAAATAATGACTCCAGATTATATATGATGACTCTGGATTTAATATAATGACTCCGAATTCCCAATTATGACTCCGAACACCCAATTATGACTACTAATCATATATGTATCGACACTATTTCCTTAAATAGGGTTGCTTTGGTTGACGCTGGAAGTTTTAATTTTTGACGTAGAAAAACATGCGTTACATCATTAGAATCGGAAAGCTTCGCACAACAAGTGTAATCTATTTGATTTTGTTCACAACAAATAGATCCTATTCATTCTTGCATGGTAATATGGCCAATTTATGTGGTTTTGCATAAAATTTCCATTAGTTTATGTCCCTCCTGAAGAAAACTAAAAGGGTATATACGGCCGCCGAATATGTTTAAGAAATGTGAAAGAGTCACAATCGAGGCGAATCACATCGATTTTTAATTAATACGCATAATTAAAGTTCCACGCACCAATGAAAAATAACAAAATTTCAGTATTTTGGGATAGACTAAATTCAAAAATAGGTATGTTTGGTTAACGCTGGAAGTTTTAATTTTTGGCGTAGAAAAACATGCGTTACATCATTAGAATCGGGAAGCTTTGTTCAATAAGTGACTTCGAATTAAAAATAATGACTCCGAATTAAAAATAATGACTCCGAATTAAAAATAATGACTCCGAATTAAAAATAATGACTCCGAATTAAAAATAATGACTCGAATTAAAAATAATCCGAATTAAAAATAATGACTCCGAAAAAAATAATGACCGAATAAAAAATAATGACTCCGAATTAAAAATAATGACTCCGAATTAAAAATAATGACTCCGAATTAAAAATAATGACTCCGGATTTAATATAGTGACTCCGAATTCCCAATTATGACTCCGAACTCCCAAATATGACTCCTAATTTAACATAATGACTCCGGATTTAAAATAATGACTCCGGATTAAATATAATGACTCCGGATTTAATATAGTGACTCCGAATTCCCAATTATGACTCCGAACTCCCAAATATGACTCCTAATTTAACATAATGACTCCGGATTTAAAATAATGACTCCGGATTAAATATAATGACTCCGGATTTAAACTAGTGACTCCGGAATAAATATAATGACTCCGGATTTAAAATAATGACTCCGAATTAAATATAATGACTCCGGATTCAAAATAATGACTCCAGAAAAAATATAATGACTCCGGAATAAATATAATGACTTCGGATTAAATATAATGACTCCGAATTTAATGTAATGACTCCGAATTCAAAAAAATGACTCCAGATTTAATATGTATGGTGTGATGGATGGATTAAATATGGATTAAATCATGTTACTAAATTTATGGATCCACCAACTCGTGTGCTGGTGTATAAGGTACCTGCTACTCATCAAAATAAATAATAGCTATGTGTTCTCCGAAAATATATATAATGACATTAAATTCGAAAAATATACTTGCTTTGAAGGATCCTGGAAGTTTAAATTTAAATGAGAGAAATTTGTGCGATATGTTGATAGAAGCGCGACGAGTTGTTTAACAAGAACATGCTTTTTGATTTTGTCTAAATCAACTCGATCATGTGCATTTTTAATGCTAATATGATATTTTTCGCAGATTTTGAGCATTTTGCATAAAACTTTACTTCCTTTGGCTCTTTTATGAAGGGAACCAAATATGGATAGCGAAAAATGCAAATACTTCGCGAATACACATTAGTGGTGTACAAAGCCGTGCAATGAGGTTCTTTGTTTCTTAATGTAGTAAATCGGGTTAATTTTTGCATATATTTGTTAGAATCTGCGAATGCCTCTTTAAATACTTATGAAAGCATACATATAACAACCTATTTCACGGGGCAAGGCCCGTCTCCTAGCTGCTAGTCTAATATATATATTTATGTATGAGAGCTAAGCAGACTGCAGACAACCAGGTTTGCCATGTATTCGCTATAGCAATAATCCTTTTAGAGTCTTTCAAATATAGTATACATTACCATTTTCTACAAAAGAAAACCGAATATGAAATAAGTCGTGATAATTAGACAATAAAAAGCCTTGCTGATTTCTTTACTGTAATAACTACTGGATTTGTACTTAATTTAATTAATGCTTTAAAATATCTTGTAGGTATGGCTCGTCCAGAATAAAAATTTATACTTTATTAAGATGATCAACTGTTTGACAGCCGTTGTATGAAATAATTTGTCGTATGATCTGCATGCAACATATGTTCAATATTTATCATATGCAAACCTTTAATGCATTGATAGTTTAATTAAATGGTAAATGATCCGTCGTCTGTTGTTTGTCCATCAACCAGCCTAAGCATATGAGTCGGCGAATGCATAAAGAACAATCACAAGTCTGATAACTGATAACCATTTCAAAAGAATTATGATTTTTTAGCAGGAATTATTATATCTTTTTATTGGGTAAAATTTAAGGAACGTTCAAAATGTAATGTAGGACTTTCACTTGATAAATAAACACAGTTCACACATCAGATCCATTGAATTTACTCAACCTATAGTTTCCTTTGGTTGACTTGCTTTCGATTTCTTCTTTTTCTTTGATGATTTTGAAGTTGGCAGTTTGTGATGCTGTCGATGAGGATGCTGCTTCTGTTGTTGTTGGTCTTACTTCGGAAGAAGTCATAGCTTCCACATTACTTGGAGTCAGTTTTGTTTCTTTGTTTTCTTTCTCAGCAGCCTTCGAACCTGCTTCACTATCAGCAGCCTTCGAGCCTACTTCGATATCAGACTTCTTTTTACCTCGCTTTGTATTCCCCTTCTTTTTCGGGGGCTTATCTGAACTAGGTGGAATTTGGCTTTGAGCCTGACTTGTGTTTTCTTTCGGAACATCGGTTAGAACAATGTTGGGTGGGGTTTCTTGTGATACAGCTGCGGTGGCCCCTTCCTGATCTTTGTTGGGATTGTTAGCTTTCTTCTTCCTCCTTCTATTTCTATTTTTGCTAGATGCGGAAGCCTGTTCCTGTGATTTTCTCTCCCTTTTTGGACTTTTCAACAGCGGATTGTCCAAGTATGACCCATCAGTCCCCATTTCAAAACTGTGTATCATTTACTTGTATTTAGCTTCAGAATGACTTATGAAATGACAGTAGCAATAAGTATTACAACTTCAACTAATTCTTTCAGCAACCAACTTTCATGCTAATAAACCGGTGATTAAAAATAAATTTAGATGCAGATTAACTAATATTTTACGGCTAAAAATATACTTTAAATTCAGCTGCTATTCACACATGGTGTTTTAATGCAAATGCAACCGGTAAATACATGCGGGTGCGGTAAGGATGGTTTTAAATAAATCAAACGGTCATGCGCTGGAGACTAAACTAAATAAAAGTAATTAAAAAATAAAACTGCAACAAAACTTACTTAAATAAAAAGCAAAAAAATCATACGTTTAAGCGGCAAGTTACTATTAGTTTATTATTAGGATCGAAAAGGGAGAATAGGTAACAAAACCACAAATTAATTTTTTTTATACAAACAGTAAAATACAGAAACCCGTGATGATAACAATTTATATCACAACATTTTTGGAATGATAATATCGCGGATCAGATATACACATGGAAACCTTACTTGGTGTCCAAACGGCATATAGGGTTATTATACACCATTTGAAGATCCACACGTGGTCCCACTAAATCTCGGATATTGTCAATCCCATAGCGAATCATGGTAGGACGCTCCAAAGACAGTCCCCAAGCAATAACGCGAACATCCTTAGGAATCCCCATTGGAAGCAACATCTCAGGCCGGAACATGCCAGAATTACCAACTTCCACCCACTTCTTGAGACCCTCATGATAAGAGAACACTTCCATAGAAGGCTCCGTGTAAGGATTGTACGCCGGCTTGAAGCGAAGTTTGGTGATGCCCAATCTACCAAAGAACTCTTTCATTATCCGATCAAGTTGCCCAGATTAAGGTTGTAGTCAGCAACAACGCCTTCGACCTGGTGGAACTCAGCGAGGTGAGTAGCATCCAGCGTTTCATTGCGGTAGACACGATCAATTGAGAACAACTTAGCAGGCTTAAACTCCCCCTTTGAGCCTATAGCATGGAGCATTCGTGCACTCACTGCAGTGGTGTGAGTTCGCATGCAGTTCTTGTAGGATTCCTCCACTTTCCAGCCTGGTCCGTAGCCAAGAGTATCGAAATCAGTTCCTGTGTGAGCTGCCTTCACTCGTTCCATAAATTCTTTGGGCACAGAGTTGCACTTTTCTGGTTGTGACATGTAGAAAGTGTCTTGAGCATCTCGAGCGGATGCTTTTGAGGAACGTAGAGAGCATCAAAGTTCCAGAAGGAAGATTCCACAAAACGGTTAGTTGGCATTTCTGAGAATCCCATTTCCAGCAGAATGGAGCGGAACTCTGAGCGTACTTTGAGGAGTGGATGAAGATGACCAGAATTGAGTGAAGCTCCAAGTGCTTGGAAATTGTAGGTTTAAACTTTTTCTGCTTCCATTCTCCACTTGCAAGCATTTCGGGAGTGAGCTCAGTTTCAAGCTTGACAATCTGGACAGTAAAATCTGCTCCACGTTTGATGTTGTAATAAATCACTGGAGTTTGAACAAGTAGCTTTCGCTTTTTGAGGTCAGCAAGCGCTGCAGCATCCAGAACTGTAGCATTACCACTTGCTACTTCGTTTAGCTTTGTTCGTACCTAAGAAACAAGCAATATTTATTTTAATCATACATAAAACACAAACATTACACGTTTCAAGTAAAATACGATTAAATCGCTGATAATACTCACAGTATCATCGATGCTTTCCACTACACGAATGACTTTGGTAGCACCTCCCTCCTTCGCAATCTTAATCCAGCCATTCTGAATAGCTTTACTCATCCCGATTTTCCCTGCAGCTCCCGTAGCCTTCATGAGATCCGGTTGTGGAATGCCGCCTTCACCTGAAGGAACTGCTGCAAAAACGATCGCTTCATGACTTCCTTTCTCCACAAAGGACTTTCCTAAAACATTAGAAAAACAAACAAATGCATGTTATCACTTGCTCCTGAATCATCACCAACTAGCCTAGTCTCATTCCAAACTGAGTCTCACCCTCTGTAGTCAGTTCCGTTTTGTTCGAGAAGCCTGTTCAGCCTCTATGATGTCCCCCAAACTTTGAAGACTTTTACAGCTCCAATCACCTTCTGATGGTCCTCCTTTAGGGTGTCTGCCAACTGGAGTGTGTCCACGTTACCATGTTCGTTTAGGTACTGGAGAACTTGGTCCGATAACTGGGCCATTCTTTCAAACCTCAACTCGATAGTTGAAAATCTATTAAGTTATAAATTCACTATGATTGTATTGAAAGGCAAAACTATAAATGCAAAACGTACCAGAAATAGGGTTTAAGGGTTGTATTTAAGCACCAACTAATGAAGTATGTAGAATGATGAACTTAACAACACAACTGTCCAATCCTGCCAGCAAGAAGTGTCTGCACTTAATCAGTTGATGAAAAGACAGACCAGTCTGTCGTGATGGTTGGGTATTATTATAGCAACTCGTCAAGAAACGAGAAGTTCAGCCGAGTCTTGTAATTCACAGACCCGTGCTCTTGTTTCGCTGGCTTTAGCTGAAAACGAGACTGAGATCCAAGGGATGCGAAAACTCCTTTGTCTATCCTTTGTTTGAGCAGGATAGCATATATCGAACAATCACTTTTGTACACTTTATTTAAGTCTTTTGAAAGAAGCTTGCTAGAACTAGGACGCAATGCTTAACGACGACGTTGAAGGCAACTATCAATTATCACGATCACCAAACACTTGATCATAGTGCCAATGAGCTACGACCCATAACCAAATCATCAATGTCATATAGATGATGTACATATTGAGCACAATGTCATCCCGTGTCATCGTGGAAAGAATAAAGGCTGAAAAATAAACAATAATTTAATTATTTCAGATGAACAGATGAGATTATAATAATAAAACTGTAGACTAAGTAATTACTAACACACTACTAAACTCACCAGTTCAAAAACGTTGATAAAATAGGGAAGCAAATCCAGTGAGGATGAGAATCAACAAATACCGGCACTCAATAATTCAAAAACAGGATATTCAGGAAGGAATTAACAAACAGTGTTGACAGTCGATGCTGAGGTGAGTTGCACGAAAGCACATTCCACAGAAATCAACACGTCTGCAAAAAAGAATGATCTGGAGTTGAAGAACAACAAGAAAAACAATGAGAATGATGTATTTACTCATGTACTGATGTTTTACACACACATATATAATGTATTAAATTATGAGTTTTGTAAGACGGCGTTCAACTGATACATACTGATCTTTTGCTCAGGACTTGACGAATTTGTCTTTCTAACCTGTCCTTAGTCAAAATAATGTAAGTAGGCAGTTGCTGATCAACTTATGATTATCTACTTTGGTTACAGTTTGTTATCAACAGACAATTATCAACTAAAAATGCTAATGATGATTAACTGACGATTGTCAAAAAACCAGCTGATGATCAACTGACGACTGTCGTCTGTTGAAGATCAACTTATGAATGATGGTTATCAACTAACAACTTGTTGCTTTTAACTGACTACCAACCGACGATTGTTAACTCACAAACAATGATACATTAACTGATAGTTATCAGCTGACTACTGACTGGTAACTCTGACTGACAACTGTGTCATTTACAAGTTATTGATGTCGTGAACTCTGACAAGTTTCTAGTCACCGTTTGGCAAAGTATTCAACTGAAAATTGACAATTACAACTGTAAACTCTTAATTTGCTCTTATCATTTGTTGACTGCTTGTTTGCTAGATGACATTTGTGTTTTACGTCAAATTTACTGCTTGAGACTTTTCTGGGTCCCTTCTATTTCTCTGAGACTTTCTGACTTTCAAAATTTGATAAGATTAGAGTTGCAACACAAAGATCAGGGATAATTGGGTAATTGTCAGTTATAATTACAGTTACATAAATAATCTGTTAACCTAACCAGTTTAGATAAATGCAGCTTTTAATTGAAATGATTTTGTAGGTGAAAAGGTTATTGCTGTAAAACTGTGACTCAAACTTTTTATCGGAAATAATTATTTTCTTTATTTTCCTATTGCAATTTAATATTTTGCTACCCCATTTACCTGACTTAATTCAATTATCCACGATCAGCTTTTGATGAGTCCCCTTCTGCAATCAAATTAAGGCAACAAATACTCCAAAAACATGAAATGCCTATGTGGCCAAAACAAATGCGGAAAACTGAGGTTGCAAAAGAGTTTACTGGCCAAAGGATCTGTAGACTTTTGTACCTATACAATTTAGAATAGGCATTCGTTCGTGAAATGTAAGCATTAAATCAACTGATGATCAGATGTATGCGTACTGGATGCAATTTGTTGTGTGCGGAATCAGGTTACATCAAAGTTTCAATCCCGTGAATGAATGTACGTTTAGAGTTTTTACAAAGACTGTTATAAACGATTGGAGTAGAATTTCTAACTCAGCTCATGAGATGTCTTCCAGCTACGTTGACTAGGCAGATTCAATTAGAATATATTGACTTGTTTGCGCATATATGAATGTGTAGATATGCATTTAAATGAGTAGCATGCAAAGTGATGACTTATTTAGTTTTATTAAATGACATTTATTTTATTATTTCAATTCGCTTCAATGCTTCAGCCTCAATATTCAATCATTTAAGGCATCAGTCTGATGATAATTGGAGTAATGAGTTTGAAGGGTTTGGTTTCTTGTGAATCCCTTGCCACAAAACTTACACTTGAATCTCTTCTCAATAAAATGCGTCCTTTGGTGCACTCTTTGATTCCCTTTCGTAGCAAATCCCAAGCCACAGACATCACAAGTGAAGCATTTCGTTCCGGTATGCACAGTTTGATGAGCCCGCAGCTCTGACGCCTTTCCAAATACTTTGCTGCATCTGTCACAGCCAAATGTTTTTGATTTACTGCACACATTCTTCGAGTTAGCATGGTGGAGGAACCTTTTCTCGGTGCGGAATGTTAAACCGCAATTTTCACACCGGAAGCCGTTTTTCCCTAGTCCTTCACTCTCTTCTGGCAAACAGCCACTATCTAGCTTGTCTTTTACCCTGCAAATTTCCGACTTTATATGAGCCACCAGGTTGGATTTGGTGGAAAACAGTCGCCACAAAAGTAATTTTTGTCCCCGTTATGTACTCTCATGTGGTTTTGGAGTGCCAGAAACTGTGAACAGTCTTCTCTTGTACGAATCTTGGCGGTGGGACCGCTCTTTTCTTTGTGGTGTCGTTTGAAATGCTTGCCTAGATTTCTACCACAGTTAAACGTTCGTCCACATTCATGACAAAGAAAAGCTTTAGGCAATTCCTCTTGGCTATCCCAGCTAAACTGGGGGATGGTTAACAAGACGTGGGAGTACTGAAATTACATTGCACAACAAATACTCTTGATTTCCTTTCATTTCCTTCAAGTGGAATTGGTCTGTTGAATGGCAATCGTGGACGTTTGATGTTTTAAAATATCTGGGAAATATCCTGCTCAACCATCTCCATCGATTCTCGGAGTGTGGAGAGCACTGAACTAAGTTGTTTTTCCAGAGATTCTGCCATTCCTACAAGTTTCTGACATTTGGAACACAAAGTTGCATCTTCCTCGTCCACTTGATTCATGTCAGAAACAAAGGATGAAGGGGCTACATTAATGAGCTGAGCTAGCTTTGATATCGTGATTTTGAAGCTGTTCTGAATCTGTTCAGCCTGAATCAATCCTCATCCCTCCTATTTCAATGTCATCAGAGCAAACGGAAATGTCCAGCTCGTCATCATCAATATTTTCCAGAATTTTTGCCAGTTGTGGAGAAGAGCAGTGTGGATGGGTGAGGTAGTAGAAGCTTGAGCAATAGCAGTAGGTTTCTTACAAAGCATGCACCAACAAGACTCTTGACTTGTTTCTAAGCTGCTAATCATTTCATCATCTTCAATGCAAATCACTTGCTTGTCATCATCATCATCATCATTGTCTTCGTCCTCTTCCAAATCCGTATCCTCACTTGATGACGAGGAGCTCGGCGTTGAGAGGAGACTGGTGTAACTTTGGAAGGTTCTTTTCAGGAAGTGATAGTGGAGCAACAGATGAATGATACACTGTCGATGAGGATGGTGGTTTTGGGTACAAAAATGAGTTTGTCATGCTCATGATCGAGGAGGAAACTGAACCTACACCTAGCTGAGCATCAATACTGTTAGAAATGTCATTTACGATCACATAATATGTTATTCAATGAAAAGTGTGAAGTGAAAAGGAACGTTCAGATATTTTTTAAATGCCAATCATTCATATGCTAAAAGTTTACATCTTCATTTTGCCTTTATTGATTGATAGAGGTACTTATTACAAGAACGGGTTTAGGATTGTTACAAGATGAATTCATCTTAAACATCGAGCTTTTGGAATCATCATCGGATGTGTACATTCCAAGCCTTTTCCAAATCCTTGTCTCGCTCCAGATTTCCGTATACGATTCTGGAGAGGAGGGTGTAATGGTTTCTAGCACCCATAAATTTGTCAAAAAAATTGCGAGTCTTCTACTCAACAAGTGTATCTAGATTATAATTATATTCTTTATCGGAAGTATCGTAGTAATACATCTTTATATATTCTAGGTCTATGTCAGCTCGTAATGCAACAATCCTCATTGTCCGGCTGAAATCTGCTTCATCCAATCCTTCAATAAGTAGATCCACATAATATTTCGTTTTACCTTCCGAGTAGTTTACTGAAAAATTATATGAACAGGCAATTATTGCATTAATCACATTTAAGGAGCATAGAACAAGCAAAATAGCATGCTGGTGAAAGTAAGTATCGTTTGGCTCACCAATGGCTATAGCCAAGTCACGAAAATTTTTCCAACAAGGTAATACATCCCAAAACCCTCCTGAAAAGAAGTTGTGCCAATTGGTAGTGGTCACCGTATCCAAATACCTAGTGAATGGAAATGTGGGGCTGCTCATATTGTTAAAAGGATAGACAGTCATGTCAATCTCTTGAAAGGAGCGACGAGCAAAAAAATTCAGGTAGGAAATTGGAGAATCTTATGGCAAACGCAAAAACTTTTGAGCGCCGACTAACAACAAAAGAAAGTAATTGTTATTTCATTTGAAACCACTTGCGAACAAGTAGTAATGGAAACCAAATGTTTTATACATATTTTGTATACCGTCTTCCCAATAAAGCTTTGCATTCGATTTTGCAAGATCGAAGTCTAATTTGTTAGATCGCGTTTTCTGTAAAACGACGTTTACGACCAAAACATACAGTAATAAAACGGAGTTTAGGTATTCATTCAAACCAATTATTGTTATTACAAAATTACCGTTAAAAGTTCATTCAGTAGCTTTCCATAATAATCTTCGCATACGTCACCTGCAATATCATGATCTAGAGAACGCCTATATAACCTTCCATATGCTCTCCTGATATCGTCCGCTGTGATTTCCATTGGGTCCAAGCAACATATAATCTAGCGGAATAAACATTAATCTATATAAATCAGACAAGAAGTGATCAACGAGAAAGCAAGTAGCGTTGACGTAGCAGAGTGTTATATTATATCTGTCAAAGTATTCTCGTCAGTGCCCGGACCCTGAATTGCCCACCTAATTTCCGAGGCAAGGAATTCATCTAGAGGCATAAACAGAGCACGAACCAGTGCGCCATTTGCGTCATCAAAATCCGTCTTGATCAACTAGTCATGTATCAGGTTCTGCAAAGTTAGATCACTGGTTTACAACATTCCATCCAATTCTAATTATTTCGGATAATATTTGGAGCTTACGATTGAATGGACACGGCTTAAGGCTTTCATAATTTGCTCCCGCTGGTTGGGAGATCGCATGGAGCCAAGGTAGGCAATCCTCCAGTACTTTTTATTGTCCAGCGGAAGTAAGTTTAGAGCCTTCCATATATACTCAACATCTGCACTCGTATTTTGGTTGGGATAATCCAAAATTGTTGGCTCTCCAGGTCGCATATTAAGAATTTCCCCACGGTAGTGTTGGTATATGGAAGCGGTGGTGCCGTGTAGGATACATGTCACCATTATAGCGACGGTAGTCAGAATACATATTTTAGCCATTGTTGTTGGTCTAAAATTATTATGCCCGGATAAATTACGGGCTCCGTTTACGCCCTATGCGATCAAAGTCGAGCTCCTGGTTCAATTTTTTAGTTGATAAAGGAACACTGCGTAATGTGTATGCGTCTTATTAGAAGTAGTATAGTAATTTACTTGTACTAGCAGCACATTACTGCACAATTGAGTGTGGTTGACAACAAGATAATAGCATTATAAAAGTATATATTATACAGTCTATTATATGATATTTTTATATGCTCATCGATACGCATTTAACAGTAGGGGCATATTATTTGAAATTTCCAATTCTCAGGGGCAAAATAAGAACAATAGCATAGTTGCGGATATTCAGCAGAATAAGTAATTGTGCTTTCAAGGAGAGTCGACTTACGTGAATGGTTATGGCTTTCCCTAAAGTTTTTCATCCTTGAAAGCTCAAAACTCAACTATTATGCCATTAATGAGAAATATGCATATTTTAACTGTTAAATCTTCTATACATTCATCTTATGCAAATTACTGAATAAAACGCAAATGTACTTACGTAACGGAATATGAAGCATCAAGAATAATCAATTTAAATTAAGTTCGATGTTCAATTCTCTACACATCATGATAAACATCGTCTTCTGACCCAGTATTAGGAAGATTCAAATTTTAAAGATACCATTAAAAGTATCAGGGATAAACTGCATAATTGAACTAGGATTGTTGTCATCATTGCTAAGCATTAAAGTTAACAACATATGGCAATAATAATTCATATGACATGCTATACTTGGTAATTTGCTGCCAGAATAGGTGTTAGATATCGATGCAGCAGTACAGTCGGATCACTTTCATGGACTATGCAATCTATCCAAAAGATTTACCCAAAAAAGCCATTAAGATTGATGGAGACTTGTTAATTGAAAAAAATCGACAATTGAAATTGATCCTGCAGTTATTCACAGAAATGCTTTAGTTTTAATGGCAACAAAGATTAGTACTAGTACTTCATTTATGGCTGGAGTGAAAGAAAGCTCATGCATAAGGTTTGTTCTTCCATAGAAGCATGAACAATATAAAACAAGCAAGAGTCCACAAGAAGAGAGAAAAATCCTCCCTTAATTTGGTTTGTCTCTTTAAAACCTTATGAAAATCTTCTATTTTAGCTAAAACCATTGACCGTACCTAACCTGACTCACCATTTTTTCTCATAGCATCACGCAAGATGAATCAATGGGACTAGGCAAAGTGTATTTTAGTTGGAAATGTTTATCGTGAATTTGAATTGGGGAAAATGTCATAAACATATTAAATGCATAGCGAATGGTATCATTAAGGATCATGTTACACTCAAATGGTTGAGAGTGAGTGTTTTCGTTCGGGCGATACTTTTTTCGACTGCAGGTTGCAGTTTAAAGAATTGGAGTAGCTGTAAGGAAGCTGGCCTACAATAAAGCATATGAAGCAAGACAACCCATGTTCTACTATATGCATTTTACCCGATCCTTACATTGAAGAAGAAGCATTTTTCTTCTCGCTCTTCACAGCGTCCCCATCACACACACTAAAGCAAAAGCGAAGCCAGATTCGTATTCGTATGCGATTTTTCTTTTTCTGAGCCTTTTCCAATTCACAACTCCAGTTTCTTGAGCTGATAGAGTACAAGATACACTTGTTCTGCTTCTGATTTGACGTGACCTTACTACAGTTGAACTTGCCCATACGCACCTGTCCTATAAGGTTCCCAGTACTATACGGACCAGTAAAAATTTTCCCGGCAAACTCCTATATGATAACATTAGATAATACGGGTTTATAAGCACCACCCATATAAGGACCGAATTTAAAAGGATCTGTATTTTTGCATACATAGACCGCAAAAACATGTCTAATAAGGACCTGTGCACAACATACATTCTACATGAACGCAAAAGTGCGATGCCGTACTTTCTTTTTGCTTATTGCAAACCGATTTCCATGCATCAAAACAATGCTGTACACTCAGTTTTGCTTTTTGCACCTTTCAGTAATCATATTGAATTGTAATTTAATAGGATTTTAAATCAAATTCAGAATTCATAGTTTTTGTGCGACTTATTAGCAACAAAATGAGTGAAAAGGTGAAACGTAAGAGCTTTAGCTTAGCAGATAAGCTTAAAATCATTCAAAAATTCGAAGGTGGGATGACAAAGGCTAGCATTTCAAGGACAATGGGCATTCCAAAATCAACAATAATTCGGATTTGTCAAGACAAGGAAGGAATCAAATCTCAAAATGTTCAATTTAACGCTGATTTTAAAAAAGTTCGGAAGTGCCAGTTTCCGAAAGTAGACTCGTGTCTTTTGGAGTGGTTTAAGCTGCAACGGTCTCGCCATATCCCAGTGAATGGACCACTTTTGCAAGAGAAAGCCAAGGAATTCGCATCTTTGGACGGGATTCCAAATTTTGAAGCATCAAACGGATGGCTAGATTCTTGGAAAAAACGTCACGGCATAACTTTCAAACTTTTGTCTGGCGAGAGTTCAGCTGTTGACACAACCCGTGTAACAAGTTGGTTAGAAGATGACTGGCCCAGACTTCGGGATTCCTATCTGGACAAGGACATTTTCAACGCCGATGAAACCGGACTGTTCTACAGATTGCTTCCTGATAAGACCCACGAGTACAAAAAGCAAACATGTTTTGGAGGAAAGAAAAGTAAGGAGCGTCTTTCCGTTTTGCTGTGCGCAAATGCCACGGGATCAGACAAACTGAAGCCACTCGTTATAGGAAAATCAGCGAAACCAAGATGTTTTTCAGCCATAAAAAACTTAGCATCGCTTCCTGTCACTTACAGGTCAAACAAGAGTGCTTGGATGACGTCTCAGGTCATAAAAACGATTGCAACTCTAACTTTGTATACATTCTCTTCCAAGCTTTAATTTAACAAAAATGTATGCTTTTAGATTTTCGAGGAATGGTTGCGAACGCTGGACCGAGACATGCGATTGCAGAATCGAAAAATCCTTCTACTCATTGACAGCTGTCCCCCACATGTAGCTGCTGTAACGCAGTTTCCAAATGTTAACGTCGTGTTTCTGCCAGTAAATGCCACGTCTATTGTGCAGCCCTTGGATCGAGGAATCATCAACTCGTTCAAAGTAAAGTACCGATCAACTTTAGTACGAAAGATCATCGCGAAACTGGATGATGACTTGGATCCAAAAATTGACGTTCTTGAGGCCATTTATGGAATGAGTAGAGCCTGGAGAGAAGTAACGGACGTCTGCATTCAGAATTGCTTCAAAAATGCTAAAATTATTAAAACATGCCCCCAGCTGAATAATGACGAGATCGAAGTCGAGGAAGTGAATGAAATTCCTTTAGCAGCTATTCGTAATCACTGGAATTTAGATTCCTTCAATATCCAGGAGTATGCCGAAGTGGATAACGATGTGGCTGTATTCTCAACGCCAAGTGATGCTGAAATTTATGCATCACAAACCTCTGAGAGAATGGAGACTGACGTGGAAGAACCTGTTGATGCGACAGAGAATGACTTTGAACGTGTTACAATAACTGATAGAGTTGCCTTGCAGTTTGTGGAGGACCTCAAGTTTTACCTTACCTGTAATGAACAATGTAACACCAGCATGTTCACGGGGCTTGAAAATATGGAGCGATGGATTGTACAAAAGAAAGTCACGAAACTGCGGCAAGGAACAATCGATGATTATTTTGCCCCGCACCCCTAATTTACCGTTTCCTAAAACTTTCATGTAGACTTTTTTGCAATGTTAACAATTTTAACATCGTGTGTAAAACAAATTTTAATAAACTCCATTTGCTTAAAGCTATATTTGTCATTTCGCTTTTCCCAGTATAAAATAATACCTAAAACCCCATCAATACTAACCTGAAACTTCAAAATCATATGTTAATTTTATAGGGACCTAGGTTCTTAAAGCCTATAAGGTCTATGGTCCTTATAAGCTATACGGTTCCGAATTTATAGTGATCCAATTTTCCCCCTCCCTTGGGGGGTCCGTATAGCCAAGTTCAACTGTAATAGTGACTTGTCTTAAACAATATTTGGAAAATTACTAATATACTGGTAGACTATCACATAATCAATTAAATCAATCGCTACAGTTAATACGGGAAATATTCATTTAACCTGTTGCTACTTGCCATTATATACCATTTTATAGTTTCGTTCATATCTCTGTGTATTTCTGTGTTTGTTATCAATGAACTGGTGGAGGAGTGAGCTCACAGACTTTTCTGCTGTACGAAATGTGCATATGTGCAATGTGCGTAAGCTCACTTTTCACGTGCATCTGATTTGTTATTTAAGCTGAACAACTTACTAATTTTTAACGCTTCTCGTGCTAGCACTCTTGAAGTATTTTTATAGATGGAAAGTTTAGAAAGTTATTCAAACGTGTTACCAAGTTTCCAAAGTTATAAAAGAAAATTGAATGAATAGTTTCTACTAAAAAAGAGTTGACATTTATTAAATTCTCAACTGGTCTAAGCTTAGTGCGACCAGAGCTTACAAAACCTTTACTAATCGTTTCTCCAATCATCCAGAGGATGTTGAAAGCTCAATAATTAAAACTGGTTCCATATGGCTAACACTAAGAGATCTAGACTGGCTGTCAAGGGTCGCCCAGTCCTTGCACAAAAAAGGAAGAACATCACCCGTTCAATTGTGGATCGAAATCCTCATGGTCAAAGAGCACAGGCAAGAGTAGCGCCGTTAGTGCCAGTTCCGGCTCCACAAAACCGGAACAATATGGAAGGGAGAATTAGGAGAACTCGTCGCAAGAAATATTATTTCCGACCCCGGTTTATTAAGGTAGGCCAGAGAGCCAAATCAGTTGCAAATAAAATTTAGTTGTTATATAAGTAAGAAAACATTTCGTATATTTTTGTTTTAGAAATACTTCACCCGTTCCAAAGCTCGGATCGCCGCTGCAAAAGCTTTTACCAAGCTCAAGAAAAGGATAAAGCGGAGAAATCATGTTCTAGAGTAAGTTTTTGTTGATATAATGAATTACAAAAGTATGTTACCCAAAGCAATACGTTGTTCATTATTTTAACGAGTATTAATATTAAAGTACTTCTATTGCTGTAGCTCCCCATACACAAGAACGGAATGCCACCTAATAGTGGAACAATTACGTAAACGAAAGGCTTATGGATTTGTAAAGGGAATCAAAATTTGGAAAATCCTTCAAAATAAATATGTCAGTTGGAATTTACCATGAATGAATGAATTTTAATAGAATTTGCGACGTTGATTGTAAGATTCGGGTACTTGTTTGTTTTGGCAGTTTCCAAAGAGGAGACCTGAAAGTCTTCGAGAGCAGTTTTGTTTCCAAGTTGCCCCACGACTTCTCCAAAACGAAGATGAGGCTGCTTCATTATTCAGCATGAATTCCGAAGAGCTCCAGAAGCTGAAGAAAGGATTAGCTATGAAAGCTACGTCTCAGAGGGCAAACAACTGCCCCAAAAGTATCTTCGAATGAATCTTATTAAATAAGTAAAATACTAGTGCTGACTGTTTTACACAGTTCCTTTGTAGTTTTAGCCAAGTAGCTTTAATGTAATTAAGGATTTTAGACTACTTACTTTTAGACGGGTGTTTAAATATATTTGAGCAATCTAGAGTTCGTGTATGATGCAATCATGACTTTTTGTTCAGCTAGATTAAATGAAACTATGAAACGTGATAGAATAAGTAATTCTTACTTGTATCTGGAAAGTTTAAATACGTCTGTATTTATGCTATATGCAATGGTTCCAATCAATATTTTCTGTTTTAAATCAAAAGTTGTTGAATATATATAAGTTTATAATAGGTTACAGACTCAAGTCCAACAGGAGCTTATTTGTGTGATCTTTGTTATACATTGAGACAGAACACCCCAAAACTTTCTTTGATCTGATTATTATGCTAGGTGATCCCAAGCAGTTTACTGTGATGTCTGGGTATAAAGCATTATGCCTTACTTATCGCTTTCCCCATGACCAGTTCCTCGAACAGCATCTAATATATATATTTATGTATGAGAGCTAAGCAGACTGCAGACAACCAAGTTTACCATGTATTCACTATAGCAATAATCCTTTTAGAGTCTTTCAAATATAGTATACATTACCATTTTCTACAAAAGAAAACCAAATATGAAATAAGTCGTGATAAATATTAGACAATAAAAAGCCTTGCTGATTTCTTTACTGTAATAACTACTGGATTTGTACTTAATTTAATTAATGCTTTAAAATATCTTGTAGGTATGGTTTGTCCAGAATAAAAATTTATACTTTATTAAGATGATCAACTGTTTGACCGCCGTTGTATGAAATAATCTGTCGAATGATCTGTGTGTAAAACAAATGTTCAATATTTATCATATGCAAATCTTTAATGCATTTGTAGTTTAACTAAATGGTAAATGATCCGTCGTCTGTTGTTTGTCCATCAACCAATGCATAAAGAACAACCACAAGTCTGATAACTGATAACCATTTCAAAAGAATTATGATTTTTTAGCAGGAATTATTATATCTTTTTATTGGATAAAATTTAAGGAACGTTCAAAATGTAATATAGAACTTTCACTTGTTAAACAAACACAGTTTACACATCAGATTCATTGAATTTACTCAACCTATAGTTTCCTTTGGTTGACTTGCTTTCGATTTCTTCTTTTTCTTTGATGATTTTGAAGTTGGGGCAGTTTGTGATGCTGTCGATGAGGATGCTGCTTCTGTTGTTGTTGGTCTTACTTCGGAAGAAGTCATAGCTTCTACAATACTTGGAGTCAGTTTTGTTTCTTTGTTTCTTTATCAGCAGCCTTCGAACCTGCTTCACTATCAGCAGCCCTCGAGCCTACTTCGATATCAGACTTCTTTTTACCTCGCTTTGTATTCCCCTTCTTTTTCGGGGCTTATCTGAACTAGGTGGAATTTGGCTTTGAGCCTGACTTGTGTTTTCTTTCGGAACATCGGTTAGAACAATGTTGGGTGGGTTTCTTGTGATACAGCTGCGGTGGCCCCTTCCTGATCTTTGTTGGGATTGTTAGCTTTCTTCTTCCTCCTTCTATTTCTATTTTTGCTAGATGCGGAAGCCTGTTCCTGTGATGTTCTCTCCCTTTTTGGACTTTTCAACAGCGGATTGTCCAAGTATGACCCATCAGTCCCCATTTCAAAACTGTGTATCATTTAGTTGTATTTAGCTTCAAAATGACTTGTGAAATGACAGTAGCAATAAGTATTACAAAACTTCAAATAATTCTTTCAGCAACCAACTTTCATGCTAATAAACCGGTGTTTAAAAATAAAATTTAGATGCAGATTAACTAGTATTTTACGGCTAAAAATATACTTTAAATGCAGCTGCTATTTACACATGGTGTTTTAATGCAAATGCAACTGGTAAATACATGCGGGTGCGGTAAGGATGGTTTTTAACAATTCAAACGGTCATGCACTGGAGACTAAACTAAGTAAAATTAATTAAAAAATAAAACTGCAACAAAACTTACTTAAATAAAAAGCAAAAAAACCATACGTGTAAGCGGCAAGTTACTATTAGTTTATTATAGGATCGAAAAGGGAGAATAGGTAACAAAACCACAAATTAATTTTTTTATACAAACAGTAAAATACAGAAACCCGTGATGATAACAATTTATATCACAACATTTTGGAATGATAATATCGCGGATCAGATATACACATGGAAACCTTACTTGG
>LJIJ01003183.1:0-20656 GCA_001718145.1 Orchesella cincta | reverse complement strand
TGAAATCATTTGGCTGATTTTTAAATTCACTTGCATCCAATGTTCTCATGAAGTGTACTTTAATGTGGTTCTATTGGGAGTTTTGAGCACAAACTGCAAGTAATGAAAACGTTTGTGGTCCCATTTTCAATAAAATTAATTTAGAATGAATTGTAAATGGAATTTGATAGATTGTTATTTCCGAAGGATTGTGTGCATTAACTTTGGAATAGGTTGAATTAGAAACACCAGCATAGGAAAGTCAAAAAGAATCCTGTCAAGTTGCTCTAAAAGATTGAACGTTGTTCGCATCGTTAGTTGAAGACCTTGACTCTTTACTCTGTTGGGTTGTATAAGAAGCTAAAGTAGAACTTGCAATTTTAGAAGCACATGGATAAGATAACCGTAAATTAAAATTGAAAACAGTGACGAATTTTTCAAGTAAAAAATGTACTTTCATCCATCCAGGTCAGTTGTGTGCAACAGTGTTGGTTTGGACATATTTATTACAAAATATATTCGAGGCCCTACTTGAGAATGAATACGGTTCCAAATTCAATTGCCAGAATAAAATTGTACAGGATTTTTATGACAGGAATGTTTAGATAGGAACCATGGATGTTACAATCGAAATTGAAAATACAACGCAGGACAGAATTAGGGGAATCATTCTGTAGAATTTCAATGTGGAGACGTGTTTTTTCATTGGATAAAAATTGTTGAGTGATTAGAAGCACTATAGGAACATTTAATTGTTTATATACGTAGATACCTAATTCTTCTTACGTAACTTGGTGTGCTAAATCAAATATTTGTGGAGACGTTAAGCACTGGTGTTTTTATGCTACAAAGTGCCTTTTCATACGAGTAAACATTTCTTTATACAAACACTACAGGTAGTTTTGGTTTATGGATTCAAACCTTTGTCGTTATATACGTATTGGTCTAAGAATTGCTTGGATTAAATTTTGTAATGTTCTTCAGCGTGAATTTCAAACAACTATACTCCTGAGTAGAAGTGTGTATTCATAAATATTATGTATGCGGGATTGTAGTTCATCGAAATTATTTTTAAGAGGATATTTTCTTTCTTTTGACTAAGACCATTTTGATACAAACGATAAGTCTCTGACGTAAAGGCACTCTGAATGGATCCATGTATTTTGAAAATTGACTCAAGGGTTTTAGATTTCATCGAACGTTAGGAATCGATTGTCATAGCAAGTAAATACATAAGCAGAAGTGAGGTAAATTACACATTTTCTAAAAAACAGTTAACAAATATGGATAGTTTGATTATTTTTACAAATAATTTTTACAGTAGTGCTGTTTATTATAAGGCTTATTTAATCCTTTGAGCTTGAATCCCGCACGTACCTGATCAAGTACTCACAAATGTTTTTCCAATATTGTTGCCGATTAAGTCAACCTTTATTCGGTAACCTAGACTTAACATTTTATCTAAGTTATGTGCCTAGGTACCTCAATTTTACAAAAAACGTGTCAATAGTTGATGCTACCTTTAAGCGAAGTACAAACATAAGTGACTTACGTTGGTAAAACTGATTTCGACGGGAAGGTTTTTTTTACTGAAAGGTACCTTGACTCTTCCCGATAATGTTACAGTAATGTCATGTCCATCCATAATTTTTAAAATCGTAACAAATTTATGGAGTTTTTGGAACAGTTACATACAACATACGTCAACACAAGCACATTCAACACAGCACCGTATTATAAAAAAGTACCTAATCTTCGGCACAATTTTTTCCGGTCAAATTGATTAATTATTTACTGAAAATGATTTATTACAAAAAAATGGAAAAAATTTCGGGTGGTAATATCAGATATTATACTTACTGCCACTGCCAATTTTTCTACACAGTACAGCACGTGTAGCAAAAACAAGTTTTTTGACTGTGCCATGTAGAAATTTAACTGGCTGAAACCACAAATCCCATTCCATTTCAAGGTTTACTGTTGTCGATTCTACTTACTGCAAATTTTCTTTCTAATCCTGATAAAATGTCGGAGAAAGGCGGTCAAATTTGGTGGACTTCTACGCGAATTTTTGTATTCCTGGAAAAAATAATTTCGTTGCCGATCAAATATAACTGCGAATCAAAAACATTTCAGTTTGAAAACCCTTCACAAAATATCATTTGGCATGGAATGGCTCTACCAAAAATCCTGTATCTTTTCACGTCTTACTTATTTCCTATCGTCATAACAAGAGTAGTATACATGCTCCTGGTTCAAATATTGGCACCGCATTTTCATTCAGAAAAACTCAATTTTGGTGTTGCAGAAACGCTGGTGTATATTTATTCGCTTGTTATGATGTTAAAAACCATATTTGCTGCTTGGACTGTTAATATCCATGGAAAAGATATTGTCGACATACTGAACTCTCTTTTCGAGTCGAGCAAATCTGCAAATGTTGCAGCTCAGCGTGAACTTCAATTTTCATTTGCGGGGCTTAAAATAAATGTGGACCCCTGGGGTTGCTTCGTAATAGTTTTGTGTATGGGCATTGTTTCGTTTCCCACTAGTGCCGGATTGCTTCCTTTATTTGTCGAATATGATCCGTTTACTCACGTAATTAAAGAACTAGCCCCTTTTGGTAACCACCTGTTCTTAAAAATCAGTGCTAGCCTTTCCTTTGGATTATTTACTGTGCTGGGTGCTTTAGTTTGCATTCACATGCTGATAATATACGCACTAATTGTGGTTGAACTGCACACAAGATTGAGATCCGCAATTGAGTATAATGCTTTTAAAAAGGCTAACTTCCTCCCTAAAATGATGATTCATCGAAAACTAACTATTCTGCGGTGTCTCACTTTAAACGCTCTGATTTTCTACAACCCGGGTCTTCTTTTTGTTGGGGCAATCCTTGTGATAGCAACATTGTTCTTTGGAATTTCCCTTGCTTTCCCATTAGTTCTCGCGATTCTGAATAGCTTGATTGGTCTAACGGTAACAGGTTTGATTGTGATCTTGGTACCAGTTGCAGCCAAACTGGATGTTACATCTCAAAATTTTCAAAGGCTTTGGCACCCGGTTGTATTCTAAACTCCGACGAAAAATGCTCAAGTCCTGTAGAAACTGTTTGACATTCCCAGTTGGACATTTTGGTAGTTTACAGGCGGGACTTTCAGCCTCAGTTTTGGTACAACATCATTGAGCAAGTTCTCAACTTACTTTTAAACTTCTAGTTTTTAACTGCTTAGTGACTTCGAAATGCAAAACCAATATTGAAGGGACCAATATAACTATGCAGATTTATATAAGAATCCTCGCTATTTTTGTAAGAAACTGCGTTGAGAGATTGCGATGAATGTCAGAAACATGAATCTTTTTAATCGAAAGTCACGTATTGCTAAAATTGCGCTACAAATTACGAAAAACCATCTTTTTACAAAGCCAAAAATAATTTCCTTTACATTATTAGCATTTACGCATCATAAAAATTAAATGGGTAAATTTTTTTGCATATGATATACATAGTTTTCTAACTGTTAGTAAAAGGATCTAATAATTTCTTTACAAATATTTTTCATGACGTATGCAGTGTTGTACATAAAAATTCCTGTGTTGAAGATATCACTGCTGGCATTAATATTTGTGACTCCTTACTTGCGTTTTTGTCGACGTGGGTATTTGGATTCTCATTGTACCTGGTACAGTCTTTGTTTTAGCGATTCCATGTGAACGAATGTATTTTTTGATAAATTGCGACATGTACGATTTTTCCCAATTTCCATCGACTTTCAAACCTTTCAAAGACAATGACTGCTGTCTTGTATTAATTAACCGAATGTTCTCCAGTGGGGATTATTTGCACTGCGAGCATATCAGGTAATATATGGATTATCTAAGTGTTGCACCTTTAAGTGCTGGAATAAGTTTATCGCTGAATTCTAAACTTTACCTCACAGAAAGTTTGTCTAGTTTTATTGGTACCTTTATTTCATTTTAAGATTATATTGGATTCATTACTGCAATTATTTGAAGCTCATGTTTGATTGAGTTTGGTTCTTCGACAAAGGTTTTAAAACTCACAATGCCTGTAGACGAGCCACAGCTAGCACGTCAATTAGATGCAATGATATTAATAATTTTAACAATGTTTTAAGTTACATGACTCGAAACCTTATGGATATTTGCCATGAAGCTTTTCTCAGCAGTATTTAAATGGGTATATGAATAAAGTTGTTTATCTAGAATGTTCATATGAATTTAAGAGTATGTTCACTATTGCTTGATTTCTGAGATTTTAAACAAATATACAAATAGCGATTGAAGTCTATTTTAGAAGCAAATTTCGACAAGGTTGCCGATTTCTACCATTCGCATGTTCTTACAAATCTGGGCGATTTCTTATCTACAGATGCATGTTTAGAATGCATCCAATAATTAAATAACTAGACTAATATGTTTAATGCTAAATGCCAATTGTGTTGGAAAGAATTAAATTATGTTTTATAGCTGTTCAACTATGATCCTTGAAAGATGCTTTGGACATCGACAGGTAATTAAGTAGGATGAAACAAGTTAATAATGATTTGACATATTATTTTGTTTGTGGACTGACACGATGTGTCATTTTGCATGTGAACAATTTTCTAAAATATATCGTTGAGACGTTTTTGCAGCATAATTTAATGTTTATGGCTATCTGGGACGATATATTCATATATAACAGAGTAGCTTAGAGGTTTAACGTACATCAGATGCTAATACTTGGTCGCATGTCAAACTGAACAACTTGATAATTTTTAATATTTTGCATACAAATTTACCAACTGCTTGTGTGCATTAATGATTCAGCAATCAATTCCTTTCAATTTTTTCTCAAAACTTACACGCTTTTTTCCATTACTTAATTTTAGAGCAGCTGAACATGCTTGTTTTTTCATTTCAAGTATTTGTTACTACTCAACAATTAGTGCAATTACTGAATATTCTAAACGCATCGCACACAAGAAAAATTATGCAGCGTCTGAAATTTAAAGCCGCTACTCCATCGTCTATTGCATACTGTATGAGGCGAGACTTCTTTGTGATAGCAACGAAAAAACTCCACTGCTTTTAACCGCATCTCGGTTATCAATCCGTTTTAATTTTCACTGTAATTCTTGAAACACTTGGAATATGATTCCTGATTTAAAGAGCCTCTTTTGGTTATCATAGTCGCTTCGCAAATTTGCAAAATCAGGATCAAGGCATACGAGTCCTCAAAAGAGTGTCTAACAATCTGTCCGGATACTTCGCATTTCAGAGCGAATTTCCTTCACTAACAATCTATAGACATTTCGGTTCGAGAAAAATGGCAAAGTGATGCAGCAAAGCACTGCGTATCATAAATAAAGGGTGAATGGTTTCAAAGGTACTTCCAGTCGCATATAATTCTGATGCTGCGCCATCTTATCCCGAATTTTTGCAACTATTTTCTGAAAACACTGAACTCCTTTATCAGTAAACCAAACGACCTGATAGAGCAGATGATGTCAAAATGGGTAGACACACTTTTGGCAGAAGCCTCGTTTAATACCAATTCTTGTTCCGTCTAGCATTGAAAAAATCATTTTCAATACATCAATTGATATTATTTCTACAGCAGGTGGATTCATCGAAATTTTTCTTCGATGTCCACCTAAGAATTACAATGAAACATTACGGAACAAGAATTTGGTATTAAATGCTGGACCACTGCCAAAAGTGTGTCTACCTATTTTGACATCATCCGCTCTATCAGGATCGTTTGGTTTACTGATAAAAGATGTTTCAGTATTTTCAGAAATTAAGTGTAAAATATTTCGGGATAAGATTGCAGCATCAGAAATTATATGGACTGGAAGTACCTTTGAGACATTCGCCCTTATTTATGATACCAGCGGCTTTGCTGCATCACTTTTTGCATTTTTCTCGAACCGAAATGTCATCGATTTTAGTGAAGAAATTCGCTCCGAAATGCGAATGTACTCGACAATTGTTAGACACTCTTTTGAAGACCCGTTGCTGATGATTTTTGCAAATTTGGAAGCGACTGGGATAACAAAGAGGCTCTTTCAGAATTACAAGTGGTTTCAAGAATACAGTGAAATAAAACGAATTGATCACGAGATGCGGTTTAAAAAGCAGTGGAGTTTTTATTCGTTGCTATCACAAAGAAGTCTCGCCTCATACAGTATTCAAATAGACGATGGAGTAGCGGCGTTTAAATTTCAGGACGCTGCATTAATTTTTCTTTTGTGGATTTGCATTTTAATAATATCAGTAATTGCACTAATTGTTGAGGTAGTAACAAATACTTGAAATGAAAAACAAGCATGTTCAGCTGCCACTAAAATTTAAGTAATGGAACAAAAGCGTGTAAGTTTTTGAGAAAAAATCAAAGTAATTTGATTGCTGAAATCATAATGCACACATAACAGTTTAAAATTTATATGCAAAATATTTAAAAAATGATCGCGTTTGACATGGAACCAAGTATTTAGCATTTCATATACGGTTAAAACCTGCTAAGTACTGCTCTTATATTGAAATATATTCCCAATAAGCCAAAATATGTAAATTATACGGCAAAAACGTCTCATTCGATATATTTTTATGAAAATTGTTCACTTGCAAAATGACATATTTGTCAGTTCACAAACAAAAAATATGTAAACTCATTATAACTTTGATCCTACTAATTACCAATCGATGTCCAAAGCATCTTCAAGGATCATATTGAACAGCTATAAATACATAATTTTTATATCTTTCACACATTGTGCATTTAGCATTCAAAACATATTTATCCTAGGGTTATTTAATTTATGGGATCGCATTTACAGACCATGGCTATGTATATAAGAAATCGCCAGATTCTGTAAGAAACATTGCGTATGTAGAAATCCTCGCAACTTTGTCAGATATTGCTTCTAAAATTAGACTATCTGCGCTTTTGTATGATTTGTTTAAAAATCTCAGAATTCAAGGGCAAATAGTGAAGCATACTCTTAAAATGTCATATGAATGATTCTGGAAATCACTTTTATTCATATACTCCATTTAAATTACTGCTGAGAAAAGCTTCATGCAATATCCATAAGTTTTGAGTCATTGTAAATTTAAAACATTGTTAAATTATTAATATCATTGCATCTAATGAGGGAGTGTGCTGTGGGCTTCCGTCTACAGGCACTGTGAGTTTTAAACCTTTTGTCGGAAGAACAAACTCCAACAACGTGAGCTTCAAATAATTCAGGTAAGATCCAAGTATAAATCTTAAAATGCAAATAAAGGTACATAACTAGACAACTTTCTGTGAGGTAGTTTAGACCTTCAGTCGGATAGGACTTTTTTATTCCAGCATTAAAGGGTGAACACTTAGATAATCCATTATATTAGCCTGATATGCTCGCATGTGCAATAATCCCCGCTGGAGAACATTCGGTTAGACTATTTAAGACAGCAGTTCATTGTCTTTGAAAGTTGAAATGTCGAATGGAAATTGGGAAAAATCTGTAGCTGATCGGCATTTATCAACAATACATTATACGTTCACTGGAATCGCTAAAAACAAACGACTGTACCAGGTACAATGAGACTCCCAAACTATACCACTCGACAAAAACCGCAGTAAGGAGGATCACAAATATTATATGCCAGCATTGATAGCTGACAGGATTAGTTGTATGTACAAGCACTGCATACGTCTGAAAATACTTTGTAAAGAGAAATTATTAGCTCCTTTTACTAACAGTTAGAACTATGTAGTATCATATTGCAAAAATTTACGCCATGGTTATTTTTATGATGCGTAAAGCTAATAATTTAATGAAATACTTTTTGGCTTTGTAAAAAGATGTTGTTCGTAGATTGAGGCGCAATTTTAATCATACCGTGACTTTCCGATTAAAAGATTCATGTTTCTTTGACTTTCATCGCAATTCTTCTCGATTAGCAGGTTTCTTACAAAAAAAGCGGGATTTCTTATATAAATCTGCTACGTATATTTGTCCCTTTAATTTATGGTTTGGATTCGAAGTCACTAGCAGGTTTAAAAACGTCGAAGTTCAAAGTAAAGTTGAACTTGCTCAATGATGTTGTACCAAAACTGAGGCATGAAGTCCCGCCTATAACTACCAAAATGTCCAACTGGGAATGTCAAACAGTTTCTACAGGACTTGAGCATTTTTCGTCGGAGTTTAGAATACAACCGGGTTGCCCAAAGCCTTTGAAAATTTTGAGATGTAACATCCAGTTTGGCTGCAACTGGTACCAAGATCACAATCAAACCTGTTACCGTTAGACCAATCAAAGCTATTCAGAATCGCGAGAACTAATGGGAAACAAGGGAAATTCCAAAGAAAATGTTGCTATCACAAGGATTGCTCAACAAAAGAAGGCCTGGGTTGTAGAAAATCAGAGCGTTTAAAGTGAGACACGCAGAATAGTTAGTTCTCGATGAATCATCATTTTAGGGAGGAAATTAGCTTTTTAAAAGCATTATACTCAATTGCGGATCTCAATCTTGTGTGCAGTTCAACCACAATTAGTGCGTATATTATCAGCATGTGAATGCAAACTAAAGCACCAAACTGTAAATAATCCAAAGAAAGGCTAGCACTGATTTTTAAGAACAGGTGGTTACCAAAAGGGGCTAGTTCTTTAATTACGTGAGTAAACGGATATATTCGACAAATAAAGGAAGCAATCCGGCACTAGTGGGAAACGAAACAATGCCCATACACAAAACTATTACGAAGCACCCAGGGGTCCACATTTAATTTAAACCCCGCCAATGAAATTTGAAGTTTACGCTGAGCTGCAACATTTACAGATTTGCTCGACTCGAAAAGAGAGTTCAGTAAGTCGGCAATGTCTTTTCATGGATATTAACGTCCAAGCAGCAAATATGGTTTTTAACATCATAAAACGAACAAATATACACCAGCGTTTCCGCAACACCAAATTTCAATTTTTCTGAATGAAAATGCGGTGCCAATATTTGAACCAGGAGCATGTATACTACTCTGTTATGACGATAGGAAATAAGTAAGACGTGAAAAGATACAGGGATGGTTTTGGCAGAGCCATTCCATGCCAAATGATATTTTGTGAAGGGTTTTCAAACTGAAATGTTTTTGATTCGCAGTTATATTTGATCGGCAACGAAATTATTTTTTCCAGGAATACAAAAATTCGCGTAGAAGTCCACCAAATTGACCGCCTTTCTCCGACATTTTATCAGGATTAGAAAGAAAATTTGCAGTAAGTAGAATCGACAACAGTAAACCTTGAAATGGAATGGGATTTGTGGTTTCAGCCAGTTAAATTTCTACATGGCACAGTCAAAAACTTGTTTTTGCTACACGTGCTGTACTGTGTAGAAAAATTGGCAGTGGCCAATAAGTATAATATCTGATATTACCACCCGAAATTTTTCCATTTTTCTTGTAATAAAAATCATTTTCAGTAAATAATTTATCAATTTGACCGGAAAAAATTGTGCCGAAGATTAGGTACTTTTTTTATAATACGGTGCTGTGTTGAATGCGCTAGTTTTGACGTATGTCAGCTAGAGACTCTATGTCCTATAGCATCGCAGGCGGACCTATAGGTCCGCGCGCAGAGGCGAAGCTATAGGTCCGCCGTTTTAACATTGATAGGTATCGTAAAATTCAAAAGGGCGAAGCTATAGCTCCGCCACTCAAAATGTGCAGCTTTTATATTTGAAGACGGTTAGGAAAACTAAAAGCACCGTTAGAAAGAGCGCAAAAAACTGAATCGGAATGATGTTGCCTGACATCGGATATCAATACAATTACTTGATTATAGCACAAACTAGTTTTCCATGTATTTAGCATTGCAAAAAACCGGCTCAAAAAAGCTCAAAATCAAAAAGCTTCCCATTGAGGCGGAGCTATAGCTTCGCTTTACGACAACTTACGAGATAGGTGAAGCTATAGCCGGCCTCGCGATGCTATAGGACATAGAGTCTTAGCTGTATGTAACTGTTCCAAAACTCCATAATTTGCTACGATTTTAAAATTATGGATGGACATGACATTACTGTAACATTATCGGGCAGAGTCAAGGTACCTTTCAGTAAAAAAACCTTCCCGTCGAAAACAGTTTTACTAACGTAAGTCACTTATGTTTGTACTTCGCTTATGGTAGCATCAACTATTGACACGTTTTTTGTAAAATTGAGGTACCTAGGCACATAACTTAGATAAAATGTTAAGTCTAGGTTACCGAATAAAGGTTGACTTAATCGGCAACAATATTGGAAAAACATTTGTGAGTACTTGATCAGGTACGTGCGGCATTCAAGCTCAAAGGATTAAATAAGCCTTATAATAACAGGACTACTGTAAATGATTTGTAAAAATAATCAAACTATCCATATTTGTCAACTGTTTTTTAGAAAATGTGTAATTTACCTCACTTCTGCTTATGTATTTACTTGCTATGACAATCGAAACGTTGAATCAATTTTCAAATACATGGATCCATTCAGTGCATTTATATATGTCGGAGACTTATAGACTTTGTATCAAAATGGTCTTACTCAAAAGAAAGAAAATACCTCTTAAAATAATTTAGATGAACTACAATCCGCATATATAATTTTATGAATACGCTCTTCTACTCAGGAGTATGGTTGTTTGAAATTCACGCTGAAGACAAAATTTATCCAAGCAAGCAATTCTTAGACCAACACGTATATTATGACAAAGGCTTGAATCCATAAACCAAAACTACCTGTAGTGTTTTATATAGAGAGAATGTTTGCTCGAATGAAAAGGCACTTTGTATCATCAAAGAGCAGCAGTGCTTAACGTCTTCACAAATATTTGATATAGCACCCCAATAACGTAAGAAGAATTATGTATCTACGTATAAAAATTAAATGTTCTATAGTGCTTCTAATCACTCAACAATTTTTATCCAATGAAAAAACACGTCTCCACATTGAAATTCTACAGAATGATTCCCCTAATTCTGTCCTGCGTTGTATTTTCAATTTCGATTGTAACATCCATGGTTCCTATTCTAAACATTCCTGTCATAAAATCCTGTACAATTTTATTCTGGCAATTGAATTTGGAACCGTATTCATTCTCAAGTCAGGTCGCCTCGGAATGTATATTTTGTAATAAATATGTCCGAAACCAACACTGTTGCACACAACTGACCTGGGATGGGAGTGAAAGTACAGTTTTTTACTTGAAAAATTCGTCACTGTTTTCAATTTTTAATTTACGGTTATCTTATCCATGTGCTTCTATAATTGCAAGTTCTACTTTAGCTTCTTATACATCCAACAGAGTAAAGAGTCAAGGTCTTCAACTAACGATGCGAACAACGTTCAATCTTTTAGAGCAACTTGACAGGATTCTTTTTGACTTTCCTATGCTGGTGTTTCTAATTCAACCTATTCCAAAGTTAAATGCACACAATCCTTCGGAAATAACAATCTATCAAATTCCATTTACAATTCATTCTAAATTAATTTTTATTGAAAATGGGACCACAAACGTTTTCATTACTTGCAGTTTGTGCTCCAGAACTCCAATAGAACCACACAAAGTACCTTTCATGAAAACTTTTGGATTGCAAGTGAATTTAAAAATCAGCCAAATGATTTCATGGGAAAACGATATCGTTTCCACAATCACAGAATGGGGAAGACTGAACACGGACATGTTTTCCCAAAACGATGAACCTGATGATCTTCTGAAATTTTGTGATCAGTCGATTGCGGTATTTAACAACCCACTCCGAACTTATGGTTACAGAAGTGCTGGAGAATGTGTAAAGAAACTGTTCTTAGATAGGTTAAATTGCAGCACATTAACTTGTAAAGACCACTTCAAACAAATTCTGGTTAATCCGCCAAACTCAGCAAAGGATTTGCAAAAGGGTGACTTCAGACGAACCATTTTTCATTTCCCTTTTGGTGCAACACACATTGCGTACAAATTTATGATTTTGTATCCGGCATATAATCACACGAAAACAAAATTGGACATATTTTATTTAACCCAGTCTATTTCAAGTGGAGGTTGGTTAGCCATAATTTTGACAGCCATTTTAATTGCAGTTGCATTATGGCTTAACGACTTTAATAAACCCTTGCTCGCAACTATGGCGATAATGTTAGAGCAAGAATTTCAACTCAAGGCAGTCAAGTTTAAAATTTGTTTACTGCTAATGACATGGGCATTTGGTTGTTTATTAATGCGATTTGTTTACACATCCTCCATGTTTACAAACCTTACTGCTAAATTATCGCCAAACTTTCCGTCCAACGTTGAAACCATCATATTTAATACATCCATGGATATCATTTCAACACAGGATGGTGCAATTGAAATTTTTCTTAGAAATCCACCCAAAAATTACAATACAACCTCAAAAATTAGCAATTTGGTGCTCACTCGTGATGTTCCCCTGCCAAAAGTTTGTTATCCCTTTTTTACAGCGTCGGTTCTAGCAGGAGCATATGGTTTGTTGATAAAGGACCTTTCTGAATTTTCAACGCTAAAATGCAAAATATATCAGGATTCCAGTGAGGATTGGGCAGTAATGAAAACAGGGAGTAAATTTAAAACCTTTGCGTTTATTTATGATACGAGTGGCTATGCTGCCTCCCTTTTTGCATTTTTCTCTGAAAGGAATGTTGTCGATTCCTTCGAGGAAATTCGCTCCGAAATGCGTATATATTCGACATTGCTTAGGCATTCGCTTGAGGACTCGTTGCTAATATTTCTAGCTAGAATTGAAGCTACCGGAATATTAAAGAGGCTTTACCAAAATTACAAGTGGTTTAGAGAGTATAGTGAAATGCAAAGAATTAATAAGGAGAGGGGTTTTGATAAGAAATGGAGTTTTTATTCTTTGCTGTCGCAAAGAAGTCTTACGTCGTACAGCATAAAATTAGAGAATGAGTTAGCTTCTTTTATGTTTCAGGATGCTGCATTAATATTTCTTGTCTGGATTATCATCCTGGGGATTTCAGTGATTTTTCTGGTAGTTGAAATGCTATTAACTACAAACAAACTCAGGAAGTTTTTTTAAATTGTCGACCATAAAAATTACATCAACAGCAATTCAAAGACGTCATCCGTCACCAATCGTAATCCAGAAAGTAGGTCATTTATTTTTGGCCAAAAATAAATAACAAAACTCGCCACAAACTCATCCGTTCACAAACAAGAATTGTGCGTTATGACACAGCATTTACCACAAACAACGCATTTTATTACAATTCAAAGAAATTGTCTTATTCGGTTTGCTTCCCATCTGCTACACCAATTTCTACTTGGAACTGTACAAAAACATTTCCAAAGCTCAAAAGCAGTTTACTTTAATAGTATTAACAAAGCCTTACCAAAATGAACTCCACCAACCCAGAAATTCCTTCTTTATTCATGTGCGGATTTCTGGATCTTCCTGAATCCGGCATTGAGTGCAACATTGTAATCCAAATCTCTGCATCAAATGCATTGTTCAAAGTCGGTTTTTTACCGGAGAATCTTCCAAAGACACCAACGGTTTGGGGCATATTATCGGTCTAACGCTATGGCTTACTACAGTAATTGTGGCCATTCTATTTGTTTTGTTTTTGCTGATGGTTCTCGCAGTATTCGACAAACTTTGCTGTGTAACAGTTCAGTAATTATCAAAAATTTTAAGTGAAAAGTCTGCCTTTTTCTTAACTGTCTTATATTTTTAGAAAACTGGGTGACGCCAAGCAAGTTCATTCTGTATTTTTATCACGTCTCTTTTGGAACTGTTTTATTCTGTCGCTCAGCATCAGTCTTCACCACAGTGCGGATCACAGTTCAAAATTATCTACTCATAGCGTTTCCAGTCGAATCGCGAACTTGGTTTACCCCTCAGAAAACCAAAATTCTGTCGTTTGGAGTGCTGATTTTAGCGATATGTCTTGCCATTCCGAGGTTTACCAGTATTGATATCGCCCCAAATCCTTATGAAGGTGTGGAGCCCGGGTTTAACATTTCCCGGATACACGAGCACCCGTTTCTGATTGTTGCAACGGAACTAAACAAATTTTGGTATGTTACTCTCAAAGCAGCACATATGCAAATTGATTTTTGGGTTCCACTACCGCTCCTCATTTTATTCAACGGACTTTCTTACTGGAATGTAAGAAAACTCAGCAAAAGAAGCACAGGGTTGAAAACATCTCAACTGAAGCAAATTCAAGCTTTGAAAATGTTTCTTCCGGTTGTTATCGTGCTGTTTTTCTGTAACTTTGGATCAATGGCTTTTTACTCATTGATGCATATCAAAGGCATACTTTACAGAAATATGGTTCTCGTGATGATCCTTTCCACGACGTTAAATTCTTCGGTAAATTTTCCGATTTATTTTTTTCGAGCTTCTGCCTTCCGCAGGGATGTTAGGAACAACTTTCCACAATGCTTTAAAGCTCGGAATACTAAAACTACAGAGTGGTGGATCCAAACTCCTCATCAGGAGAGCGGAACCGGTTGTCAAAGCAGTGATGTTTGAAACATTTTCAAATAATGCTTGGAAAGAAATATTTAGTTAACAGGGTAGATTTAGGATTAATAATAGATGAATTAGATCCCTTATATTTATTCCTGTCATATTTACTTTATATAAATGTATATTTCAATAGTTTGGTTCATGATAATATGTGCAAATAAATATCCACCAAAAATTATAAAGTTTCGTTTTATTATTATTAAATATTATTACCAAGGAATATTTGACATGAAAAGAAATAGCAAGTTGGTTTGTAGAACATTCGCATGACGTGAACTGTTCCCTTTCTAGGTAAAACATTTTTTGATTAATATATATCTTGAGCGAAGTAGCACACCTAACTGGTTCGAGCAAGCTAGTTAGAAAACTTACCACATATTTATGCACTAACTGAGAAACTACGTTTGAATAATGACATAAGACGGCCTAGTTTAACCTCCTACCATGAAAGCTGTGAAACTCATTTTATTTCTACTGAAATTGTGGTCATTAGCAAACTTCATATTTTTCATCAATCCTCTAAAATCTAAGCGTACTCAATAGCCTTGTTTTATTTCAGAAAAGTAAATTCTTCATATTCTATAATCCTGCATAAACATCCCAAAAAGAACTCCCAAGTAAAACTGACGTTCTCTCCGTATTCATGTGCGGACTTTTGGATATCCCTGAGTCCGGCATAGAATGCACTCTCGTAACCCTAGAATGCTGCATCAGATGTCGTTTCCAAGGACGTTTCTTTTCAGGAGAGTCCGTCCAGAACCCCAACGGATTGGGACATATCTTTGCACTCGCAATTTGGTTCACTACATTGATAATAGCCTTTCTTGGACTCATTGGAAACTTTTTAATAGTCACAATTCTCAAAAGAAGAAACAGTGGAAGGGCTTTTGATTTTTTACTAATGGTGTTAGCTGGATTTGACCGGTTTTGCTGTGTCATGGCCGTTTTAGCAAGTACTGTCACAGTTTTTTATTTTTGTAAGTTTTTCCGTTTATTAAAATAAATAATAAAATGTCGTTTTCTTTTCGGTATATTTTAAATTGTATTGTTTTGACAGACAACTGGGTTTCAAAAGGAAAAACTTTTATGTGCCTTTTCCCACAGTTCATTTACCACCATGTTGTTCTGTCGCTCAGCTTCGGTGTTCACCACAGTTCTCCTCACCATTCAGAGCTATTTACTTATAGCCTTCGAACAAAACCCGTACAGAGATCTAGAGCCAGGTTTTTACGTGTCTAAAATCCACGAGTTCCCGTTTCTCCTTGTAGCAACAAAACTGAACAGCTTCTGTTATTCTACTCTCACAGGAGCGCACATGCAAATAGATTTCTGGGCTCCGTGTCCTTTACTCATTTTATTTCAAGGACTGCCGTATTGGAATGTGAGGAAACTTAACAAAAAGAGAAGAGAGCTAAGTGCCTCGAAGCAAAAACAAATACAAGCTTTGAGGATGTTTCTTCCAGTTATTGTTGCGCTCTTTGTTTGCAACATGGGCTCAATGAGTTATTACACTGTGATGCACGTCAAGGGAATATTATACAGAAATTTAGCTTTATTATTGTGTCTTTCCACGGCTTTAAATTCATCGGTAAATTTTCCAATCTATTACATTCGAGCGTCTGCTTTTCGCAAGGATGCTAGAGAAATTTTCTCACAGTTCTTTAAAGTTAGTGGCACTGATTCAACTAAATGGTGGATACAAATGCCTCAACAAGACAGTAGTACTGGATGTCAAAACAGTGAAGTGTGATGTTCCCTAGTATTCGAAACAAACGTCACCCGTTTTGAGTCATGAATCTCAAAACGTTACGAAATGGCTCGAAACCACTAGCACTATTGTTATAAAAACCAATTGTAGAAAGAATATTGTTAGATTTTTTAAATCAAAAAATCAATACTTTGTTTTGATCAATTTTTTAACTGCTTTGTGTCTTCATTCGTGGTTTATATAAATTTCTTCGTAGCTACGATGTTTTGCCCAAATAAACATGGTGCAACTGTTTATTAGTAGTGAGCGTGCTAGATCGGTTTCAAATGCTTCTACATCTTTCGGAGGGAACATGGAGACATAAGATAGTACTACAAGCAATCTTAAACTTTCCCCCATGATATAATTATCCGACTTAATGTTGAAAACTATGTGCATTTTTTATGACGTTTCAGATTGTTCGATATGTTGAGGTTTGTCATGAAATCGGAAATATATATGTATTTTTTCTTCAGAGAAACACAACGCGTTATGTGCCTATACCAGTGAAAAGGGAATCCTTCCACTGTTCATCTATGCATGCAAAAGCTTTTTTCGTAAGAAGATTATGTAGTTATACGCCGCTTAAGGTCCAATTTTCGCAAATCAATTACGATAGATCCGGAACGGAGGGTACTCACATTGGAGTGCCAAAAGTTAGAACTAGATGGCAAAGACTGACAATCAACTTTGAAAATCTCTCCATCACAAGTTACATACGTTACTCTACAAGCAAAAATGGGTGTTCCAAGGTGGACCCAACGGCACTTGAAATTCTGGAACGGTTTCAACTAAAAACTCTCAAATAAATTAGCCCCTCCCAACTTGGGAGTCACATTCGTGTACGGAATCATGTCAACCATTCTTGCCTGGGGTACACGTGACTTTAGCATATAAAAACCTATGTGAGAATATGGTGTCAATCATTAGTAAGTAGCCCTATACTGGGTTTTTTATCTGAAGATTTCCTTTTTACGGGACGGCCTTGTTTAAATATGGGGTTCTTTAATTCTGGAACGATTGATAATTTGTGGCATAAATATTGAAGAACATATGAAATACTGAACACTGCATTCCAAATCGATGAATGTATCGTCAGTACAGTTTTTGAAAAGCTTAGTATATGCTTTTGAATTTGGACAAATGATTGATGTATTTCCTTGACGGTAATGGCATTAGTTTAAAATAATTATTTGTGTAATTATATTTCATGTCTCAGGTTTGTAACTTTTGTCATCTAATTGCGCCTGTTCTGTTTACAATTTCTGTCAGTCAGCTGCTACACTTGATCAAAATATTTGACACTTTTGCAATTGGAATAATTTAATTAAAATTTCTGAAATAATTCAAGTATACAGACAGGTTTAATAATTAAATGTTAACCCGTGGAGTGTTTTAGAATGTAGATAGAAAAAAGTAGAATTTTTGGTTTCAGGCTGGCAAGCGAATTTTAAAGAGTTGTGTTTAAGGCTACCGCTCACTGCCCTACGCACCCTCCATTGTTCTCAATTCTATATGCCAAATGTAACTTCTACCTAAATCAATTCATTTATTGATGTATGAGAACTTAAGACTAGAATTAGAATTCGTAAAACTGTCTTTTTGATAGTCCCGCTTGTTCCGTATCCGTTTCGTTTTTAAGACCTATCTTAATTTATAATTGTGAAACAAATTTCAGAATAATTATTTTGCAGCTGTTTGGGCAGGTTCAATAAGACACACAAAACCTGTGTTGCGCTATTGTGCTAAGAAGAACAACAATCCCCAACTGTGGCGAGTATCTGAAACTATGAATAGTATGACATAGCAATATCTTCGGATCCAACATATATTGTTATTAGAAATAAGTTTGCAGTTGTATATTTCTCTATTGAATAGCATTTTAATGACAATAGCCAACTCAAGCTAATACCTAAAACAACTCTTTAGTGGCGTTAAAATTGAGCAGAATCAATTCGACTCCAATGTCTTGATAGGTAAAGACATACATCTTCATATTGACTGCACGTGTGACCTAGTACCCCAGTTGCTGGCTGTGCGCATGACACTTTAGCACGTACTCAAAAGCAGGTCGAAGAATTTCGACTGATCAAAAGTATCGCTATTACAATGGTGTTTTTCAGCTCGTCCAATATATTTGTTTTTCCCGACATTAAATGCTCTGATGCGTTTGAATATTCGACATTGTTTTCTGCTGGCAACGACCGTTAGCTCATTCTTTGTTCCTAGCTGTTTGGTGTTGCGCCACTAACACGCCCTTTCCATTTTTGTTTTGTTCTTTTTTTTTGCTAATTAAGATCTTGAATTATTTGCATAGTCTGCAAAAAAAGTGAATAACATAGAATATGGATAACATCTCTGGTCCAATTAGAAAGATAACGAAAATTCGAAAGTTTTGTTAAAATTAAACCTCTTGGGAAACAATCGATAACACGCAATTCGGCAATCTCTATAATCAAAGAACGAAAGTTGGATAATTAATGCGAATGTCGATCCTGGATTGGACAAATTTGTACGTAGCGAGTGCAAAGTTGTAGTGTTTGTCAGGTTTTCAAAAGACCATCACTAATAGTTCTCAGACTGGCCAGGCTAAAGAGTTTGCGGGTAAATACACGGTCAGCTAGGTACGAAATGCAGTAAGCTGTGCACCATTGAAAAATCGATGGAAATCGTAAAACTTCAAGACATGTCGATACGTCCACAAGAACGTCAAATTACTACAGATTAATGTTATAAGCGATTCTCCGATCACTGGAGGAAGCAGACCCAATCCTGTTCAATGTCCGGAAAAATAGATAATGATCGCTCTGCATCTGGACCAAGTAGGTAGCACGAATGAAGAAAGTGACATCTTGGCAATATACACTTCAAACAATCGAGGCGTAACGGAAAGAGCAACAGTGGTGGCCCAAAACCAACCTATCCCCCCACAAAGCGTGTAGTTAATGCGGTACCACTTCATATGTGTTTTAGACTTTCTGACTGATAGTGCTGGCAAATATTGTTTTAACAATAAATTTCGTACGAAAATGCGTATATTTCTCTAACCTGCTAGAGTTGTTCTCTCAAAATTGCAAAAAAATTATGCAGCGTTCATTTATCCTTTTTTGATTTTCGCAAACACGACCATTTCAGTGTGCCAAACATGAAGTGACTGCACACCGAGGAGCAAGACTGTTCCCAATGTGATCGGTCGCACACAACTCGGTATGTCTTTTCAATGAAAATGAGTTGGACAGCCACAAACAACCAGCGTGAAAATGTAAATGACAAGTTATATTCCACCAACGCTTTCGACTTGAATTATTCATCCTTGCGCTGATCTAGCTATTAGCTTGAGATTCTCCTAGTAAATTCAACTGGATTTGCCTTTGCAACTGGTTGTTTAAGTATAAACACACTGCTCTCTTAAGCTTACTGAAAGACATAGTGGCGGTAGCCCGACGACAGTCATCCAGTCATATCCCCTACCCCGCCCCAGATGGAGTACAGGGGCGGTTGAGCCATAAGGGCCGAGAGCATAAAAGGAGGAGAAGTTGTAAAAGTGAAACCGTATACGGATTTATCCGCCATCCGCCTCGCAAATCTGGAATGAGGAGAGGAAAGGAAAAAGTTTTAGGGCATCTCTCTTGAAATCATGACCTCGTGCCGGAAGGCTCAGTTTGACAATTCCAGCGAGATGGCCGATATGAAGATGATGGCTTTGAGGTGCTAACAATCAAGAGGAAGTTTAAAGAGAGTATGGCAGACCCGGAGAAATATGTTTTCTACAGCGCCCTTCCGCTGAATGGGACAGTAAAAGTATCTCACTTGACAGAGCTACTACTGCGCCGAGGATGGGAAGCAAAAAGCCAACAAAGGTAGTTGCTTCTTCCAGAGGGAGAAATTTCGAAGGAGGATAACTTGGTAGTGACACCAAAGGTAGAAAGCTGAAATCCAGGTGATGACGAGTCCAATGAAAAAAGGGAAGGGACAGCAGGAGGAAGACCTTGGTGGGCGAGTCAAAGCACAATGGTCCTATTTCATTCTTGGGGCGACGGGAATCCCTCCATACGTCGACCCCGGCAGCTCAATGAATTTTTGCCCAGTCATTCCGCGTCTTCATCTTCGCTGAAAGAGGAGAGTGAAGTTATTCGTTCGCCTCGCGCCCCGTCTTCACAACTGAGCAAGAGAAGAACTGGACATCGGGGTCCCAGGCGACATCCGACGTGGTAATAAGTATATCTAAATTTGCTTCTTAAATCCCGTGTATTTTGTTGCGTAATTTTAGTTTCCGCCTGCTTTTTAGGCGCTATATGGCTCAATCTGCATTTGATTTGAACGGAACAATGAGAATTTACTTGTTTATGTAGTGGTTACTGTGAACAGAGCAAAGTGGTGCGATTGAGG
>LJIJ01003182.1:0-20672 GCA_001718145.1 Orchesella cincta | reverse complement strand
ACACCTAGTAAACGTGTCAGCAAGCGTAGGATAGAGCGCAAGGAGACTTCAAGCAGCGATGAGGAAGATCAGGCCCTTGTCACGACTCCTGCCACTGCCAGTGTACAACTTGTGACTCCTGCACTTCCCCCAGTTCCCATTTTTGTTCCATCACCAGTGTCAAGGGGACCTCTTGTGATGGAAGGTGTTGCTCAGCATTTTAATTTTGATGAAATTCCGGAGGATATGCGTGATTTGGTCAATGAATCCCATGTTGATCGGTAGGGATTACTATTTGTTTTCATGTTAAATCGTACCCACAATTTTTATAATTTTGGTTCAAGTGTCTAATTAAAAGTTTTATGCAGATGGACTCAAACGGAGAAAACTCAAGATGAGTCTCACAGTGGTGAGGACAAAGAGTTCCAGAAATTGGTCTTGTCTACACTTGCTCTTTTGAAGAAAGATGTTGACACTATACTTGTGTTGCTTTCCACTCAAAAATTGGTGGAACCAAAGACGGTGGAGACAAACCAGTCAGCTGTGTTTCCGGAACTTCCTTGTACTTCAGTTGAGAGCATTCAGAATCTTGAAGCAGAATTGGCAGCTTCAACTGATCTGAAAACGAATCTGGTAAGCTAGTTAACTTACATTAGCTTTTTAAAAGTATTTGGGGCTAACTAACATGGTTTACACTCACAGATCAATGTACTCTCGCTGACTGGTGGTCGTAATGTGAAGGAAGGTTTTTGTTCGGATGATTGAGAAAGTTATGACTGATCAAGTTGGAAGCCAATACAGTCTTAAAGGGATGAAAGGGAAGCTGGCATTCAATAGTATGATTGCGTTGAACGATTGTATGTTATGTAAGTAATCATTGTGAGACGCGATTTCACGAATAATTTTTTTGTTTTCGCTGTTTAATCTATAACTAAATTGTTTGTAGGTGCTGCAAGACGGATGATGAAAACCCCAATTACTGAGGCTTTGCGAGATGAAAACCTGAGCTCAATTCTTGTTAATATTGGGGACAAAGTGAAGAAAGGGTTGAAGAGGTATTATTGTTTTACAAAGTAGTAACTAGTGTCTACAAATATTTGTTCAAGATTTAATTTTTCAAATTGTATATAGAAACTCTTTGGGTGAACGAGTGGGCTGTAGTCACACTGTTGGAGAAACGGATGTCGATAATACCATAAACTAATCTGTTTATATTTTAAAACATTGTTTGCAATTTAAATATGTAATCTATTCAGTTAAATGTAAAATCAATCAAGGCCGGTGCTTAACACTATTTTCAACTTTGAAATAAAGTTATCTTATGTATGAAATACACACTCGTTTATTATCAATTTTCATACTTTTTTCTAGTATAGCATTAATGTAGATATATCTTGAAAAGAGATATCTATTCGATATTTTTTGCATGTTGGTGCGACCTAATACCCTTATCACAGCTATCAAGTTAATGTATCTACATCGACCTGGCTCCGCTGTGGAATATCTTTGTACTACTAGTGTCGAAAACGCGGACACTTCTATGGTATTTCGATATCATTTCGATTAAAATAGAAATTAGTGTTTGACATCGCTTCGATATCGAAAAGTCGAATCTCGATATTGTGGCGAAATGGATTAGATCACGACTGGTTACTTGGGTATATGAGACTTTAGCATTAAAAGAAAGTTAAAGGGAACTTTAGAGACAAAATGAATTTTCATGGCCAAGTGAATGTTCCTTTGTATCAGCTATGTTCTACTCCAGCCTCGCATTTTAATTATTTATACGTTGCTCAAAAAGGGAGTTACTTAAGTTTGAATTTAAGACATTGCATGACAACTGAAGAAAGACATGAAATCTACAATCAGAATTAAACGAACGTCTAAAATATCAGAGACTCCCCATTATACCAGGAGGTGTTTGAAAATTCATGCGAAATCTAAGGGCATCCTAGGAAGGTTTGCAAAACAGCCAATTTCAGGCTTGTTTCTGGCAAATAGTCAGCATGTCTTTCAATACCCAGTCGTGTTTTATCGCTGCTATAAAATGACTACAATTTACACTACAAATTTACTTTAAAGCTCGTAAAGACTTTTCTTGTTTTTGATATAACGATAGTTAAGTTAAGCAAATACAAAAGTTCAAATAAAACTTTTATTCCAGATACAAATTGACAAATTCTCATTAAATCACAAACAATTTTTTTCACTTTCTAAAAATTTGTTAGATAACGGAAATTGTACGTTGAGGCGTTTTTATAAGCACACCATGTACAACGACATTTTGACGATAGTGAAAACATACATTGTTCTGGCTGTTTCCACTCGTGCATGCGCATGAAAACCTGATCGATATACAGAGTGAACTGCGAGTATTTGAAAACTGCACCATCAACATTGTCATAAACCACATGGAAAGGGTAAGCAATAATAAATCCTAATCCAAAATTAAATTGACGCTCAACCAAAACATTAAATTCACTTTCTTATAAAATTAGAAAAAATACACACCCTTCAGTCTCGTCCCATTGTCCGTTCCAGTGATTCTTTTGCAGCTACTCTACTCAACAAAACTAAACTCACGAAGAGGTCCAACAGATGAGCATCTGAGATGCAACACAAAAACCGGTTGAACTTGAACAGGGAGCAGGTTACAAATTCATTTCTAATCCACCACCAAAACAAACATGTTTTGTGATGGCATACGTGCATCCAAACTCTTGTAACCAATGGACACATTCGATTCAACCAAATAGTCGCATATTTCACACGTTTCTCACACGTTCCACTATATTGCCCAAATCAGTGCTTCATCCTGTGTTTCCCTACGAAACCCTTGAAAGCGAAATAGCGTCCAGAGGTTTTAAATCCGGCACGTATTTTGTCCAAATTGAGAAGGCAAATTCATTAGCATACCACAAAACCCAAAATTATTATAGTAGTACTGCTTTTCTCATGGATTTGGTGTGGCTTGATATTTTCTACTATCGAACAAATAGGCAGGGTTTCTTAACAAAACTCCTTATTGGAATTAAGTACTCCCCGAAAAGTGGTTTCTATAAGTCAGAATATACCGCAATGTGGCAAATGATCGATCATAAGCCATTCCAAACCAGATTGGAAGAAGCATGCCTGGAAGGGCAGATTTCATTTTTTAGAACAGTTTGCATGCATGGGCCTGGCAAAGATGGTTGTATGACACAAGCTTGGTTAGCTATGACGTGAAAAAAATAATCGCGCCAAATGAATTTGAAAAACTAACCATCCGCATAGATGTTGAGGTTCGGTTTCTCGCATTAGAACATTTTCCTTTGGGTCTCCCAAATCCCGCCTATTTATCTGATTTCAAAGAGAGCTCCGATATTCGTCAAGCATTCGTTCAGAATTTGTGTCTAAACTGCACGATTATAAGTTCCGGAGACCCGGCTCTTTTTGTGTCTGGTTGGTTCCCATCAATTACATTTATAGAATCGGCGTACATTATGTCAGAGAACTCGTTTTCGTTGGAATCCGATTCCATGCATTTTGTTACCTGCTTTCCAACAGAACTGGATCCATTGTGTTTTTGTTTATAGTTTATTGCTTGGTCAGAGCACCAGATCTATTGGAAGGGTGAGATGGGTAGGCGGGACATGGGCATTGATGGGCGTACTTTGACATTTTATTATCAAGGTGATAATATCAATAGGTTGACTGCCCATTGATACCAAAGAGATTGAATGCCTTTGATGAGTTGCTTGAAAGTAACTTTACAATTTACACACCTCTTATTGGAACGGCTATGCTCAAGAGTGCCACGAGCGCTGTTGGGTGGATTGAGAGACTTTTGATGTGGAGGGAGCTTCGAGTCGGCTTCGATCATCCCTGTTTGCAACGTTGTTTGTAAAAAATGAGATTTCCATGACAGCTGCTGATGCTTTGGCCAAATTAAAACCCATTTTGCATCAGCCCCACTCGGTCAACGAAATGTTGGATATGTTGGAGTTCGACTATTATAAAAATATAATTGGAAAATGCGGCAAGACTGCTTTTGTAGACGTGTCACACAGTATTGACATAATGAAGCAGAAATTGCAAATGGGTGGTGTTGAGGAGTACCGGTTGTCATACAGTATTATCCCGTATGCGGCCAATTGGTACACCAATTGGATATTTGCTCAATTACAGTATCCCGAACACTGGTTTGGAATAAGGCTTCACTCACTTTTTCAGTCGGGTATCATTAATTTATGGTATGGCTGGAAAAATCGGGTTATAATGATACAGTTTTACTTGCACAAAAAACCAAGAACAATGCACAACAATTGTCGTTAAAGGAATGTTGTTGTTGTATTTAGTATGCTTGGCATTTTACTAATAGTTACGAGCGTTATATTTTTCATTGAAATCTTACCGAACACATTAAGGGTTACTCTAAAGGTTGCTTTAATGGTAGCAAAGTTGTTATGGGAATGGGTTCTTTGGTTAGGAGTTGCCATGAAATATCATATAGGTAGATGCATTGGATTTAAATAAATTTAAATATACATCTCTATAAAAATATTTTAGCGCAAAATAGTTACTAATTATTAATTATTTATTAGAATTGAGATTGGAAAACTCTTTAAACTAGCAAAAAAGGTAGCTACATCTTCATGTGAATTCAAGTGGGGTTCACTTTTCAAGAATAAACTTTATAAATTACCATTCTAAATAAATGACAACAATAATATAATAATAGAGAATAAAGAAAAAAAGACACATTACTTTTAATGTAAATAAATGAATGGCGTGTAAAATTATTTGTGAATACATAGTAGAAGAAAATGTGATCTCATGCGCAAATTCGTTTGAAACCAATAAAATAAACCTTCAGAGGTTTTGGATAGTTTTACCTTAAAACAGTACAACATTAAAAACATTTCACCAGCTTATTTCGATGTACTTTAAACGATTTAATTCAACATCATATTCAACCAGAATTTCTTATATAAAATTTATTACAATAAAATTGACTTTTCGACCAAATTTGGCTCTATTGCATACGTGTATATCTACGTTCGAAATAATTCTAGGGCATGTACATTCATATAACGCACATAAGGAAGGGAAGAAAAAAATACATGTAAAAAAAGTGGAAGTAAGCAAAATTTATGGCGAAATAAAATGATTGGTTTGACACTTTTTGACTTTACGAGATTGCATTAATTTTAACCTTATCCAGCAAGAATAAACATGTAGTAAAAGATTAGATGAAAAAATGCTACAGATACCATTAGAAAGGTAGTAAAAGTTGAAATGAAGTGTCAAGGATGCAAACCCCCCAGGTTTCAAAAATTTAAAAATTACAGAGGAAAATTTAATCGTCGTCGAGAGGTAGACTTTTTAACTGAAGAGATTCTGCTACCACTTTTGGAGCGAACTAAACAAGCCTGATTTTCACATCACGATGTGTTTCGTCCCAAACGTCTAATGCAAGTACTTCAAAATAGAAAAGAAAGCCATGAAATGTCAAAAAACTTTCAGCCACAAGTAGTCTCTGTAAACTAGGTTCTAAAGCTCGGTAATTTTTTAAAATTATTATTTAAATAAGGAAACTTTGCAGCAACTGTCGGTTGCAGCTAGGTAGGCGAAAAACTTTTCGGCCAGTTAACATGTGCAGGATAGGCTTAGTTTCAAAAATCGGTTGAAAATGGTTGCAAAATAAACTTTCTGTTATTCCGGTACGTTTTTTCAACCGGGAGTAAAAGATTGTGTCTAAACGCATGAAAATTGTAGGGTAGCAGAATCTTGCTACCATTTCCTATCCTCTTCATGTTAAAGGTAGCAGAATTTGCCTATCTAGCTGCAACTGACTGTAATTAAAATGTGGGATTAAGGGAGGCTTATAAATGTTTAGGTAATACTCAAAAATTGATGGAACACTCCGTAATTATGCAATATGAATTTTTTGTTTGACTAAAACTGTATTTTTGTATAAACTTCAAAGAGTGAACAAACAGGTGGTTCTGCAATGGAAACTTAGTAAATGGTCTGCTCGCATCAAAACGGATTATTCTAATGACATCTGATTCTTGGTGATTTTGCTGTCATAAGCCAATACTGCGATATATCTCATGGTGTTTTGTTGAAGGTTTGGCCTTTTATTCCTGTAATTTTCAACATAATTATAACATTTAAAATTATTAGTTGGAGGAGGGCGCGACAGCGTACGTGTAAAGTTCAGCCCTGCGTATGCTGGTGGTCAAATGAAGCGGAAGCTTGATCCTCGCCAGGGTAGGTCTGTTCTCCAACATAATAATTGAGTTCTTAATATCATGTTGCATTTCAGTTGAATTTTTTAACTTTAAATTATTAGTTTATTAACATTCAAACAATTTCAAATAAAAAGATTTTTTTATCACTATTAATTTTTACAACTTTCATTTTACTCTATACAACTAATTTTAAAGGTACTAAACAGTTTTTAAAAACTCCAAAATCTTAATCCAACGTGCAAGAGATTTTTGCATTAATCACATTCATGTTTTGTGGTTCACTATATTAGTGATAAAATTTTACAGTGTTAGAAATGTCCCAAATTTTACATGCCATACGCATTTTTCTGCCAGCATCTATCGACAATGTCGGTACCAAACCCGTTTGGATTCTTGACATATCATAATAATCCATCGTTATAGACGACGAACCATTTGACATCACGAGTACAGAATCTTTTGTAACGTTGTAACCTGGTTACAATAAGATCTGGGGGTGAAGCCCTAGCTCACATTGGGCATTGAATAACATGGAGGAATTCTGTATGTGGTTACAGAAAGATTTAAAATCTATAAAAGTTTCTGTACCCGTGTTTGACATATTCCAGCTACCCAGCATTCAACCACGAATGTTATAACGGTTACTAACAGAAGAAATAGATGCAGGTCCAATTTATCAATCAATCAGATAGCCGCTTATTGCTGATTGGCTTAATGTAATAATTAAAATTCACCATCTCCACAAACTCCGTTGCATTTTTTGGAGTTCTGACAAACCTGAAAAGTGCTTTTCTTTGCTTCTTCAGCAGAAAAGTTAACTTGTTTTTGTATATATATATCGGACAAGGTTACTGTTATGGGGTTAAAATCTTTGCCCAGATAATTAGGAAACAACTCATCACTGAACATGTAGGAGTGAAAGCAAATCAGTTTTAAAAGACTCAAGCGGTTTTTGTGGAAGTGAGAATACTGTCAGATTGTTGCTAAATATTTCCTCAAAGTTTCCAACTTTTTCAGTTGCAAAGGAGATGTCAGTTGATCAATATTGTTCCCTTGGTAGTTGTTAGTGAGAAATAGTCCTCCCAGAACCCAAGCACCAGTTATCCATCGACCCTTATTAATACTGGATGTTCCTTGCCCAACAAGTATTTTGTAAAAAGGTAACGTAGCAACGAATTGATAGATCGTTGTTCCCGTGGTATAAAACCAAACAACCATACTTGTTAACAGTCCACTAGCAATTATCATCCACGTTGCTAAGTCAAATGCACTGAAGTATCCAATTAGTGATAACAACCCCTTTTCCGATAGCGGGGCGCAAGTAATAAACTCAACTGTATCGTATCGCGTTGAAATTAGTGTGGGGTTTGCTTTAAAAAGGCGATATGCCTGGCCGTGAGTATACTCATTATAACTTCTACCAAAGGGGACAATTGATGTATTTGGAAACAACATTTGAAATAAAGTTGGTTCAATGTCGAAGCCTTCCAATTTCCATTGAAGAAGATAACTGTTAATTGGCATGTCGGGATAAAATTTTGCAGGAACGACTAGTTCCCGCTTGGGCACTGCAGACGGATGCGTTTCACTGATTCCTGATTTTCAGTTAGACTGTTATATTGCACGACTTCCTTCATTAAATGTGTGTTGGATTTCAAGCAGTTACTAAGTTTTCTTGCTTGATTTAAGTATTGTAAACAGTGAGTCTTGATTAGGTTGTAACTGTAATTATCGTCAGATAACGCGCAGGTTATCGCCGAAGTGTGAGTAACTTCATAAACATTATACCCATATTTTAGTCCCGAGTATTTAATCCAAAATATGAGCTTGGTTGCGTAGGAAACATCCAGTTCGATGTATTTAATCTGAGGGAAGTCATGGTACTTTGCCAAATATTTGTTTTCCATTAGCGCCAACCAGTTCGTCTCCACGATAATGTAAAATGTGCAACATTTTAGAATAGGAAGCCTTATAAAGTTCACGCGATAGTCATATATCGGATTGAAGCTGTTTTTGGGTAAAGAATAAATATCTGGATATACTAATGGAGCCGCAGTAGCACAAGCACCAGATTTAACAAAGATTTGGACAAAACAAGATAGTTTGTGTGGAGGCAGACTGTCGAACATAAATCCGTTCGGAGACTTGTTTTCGTAATAATTATTGTTGCAAAGCAGATAATAGCTGCTTTCTTTAATGTAGCTTGGTAATTCTGCTCGTTGATATCGGTTTTGTGACAAAATAATTGGGAATTGCGGTGGGTGTACGATGAAAAAGCCTTTCTTGTCCCTAAGAAGTTCAAATATACATTACGTTAGTTGGTTTAGCATGTTTCGTTAAAAGCAAATCAAGATTACTTACTCTAAAGGCATTCAGTATAACATGCACTAAACAGTCCTTGAACATATCTAAGGAAGATGCAAAGTTAAGTACTGCATCCTGGGATGACGAAAGGCACAAAAGGGATAAAATAGTGATGGTTGGACTGCGCATTTTGTGGACGAAATTAATTCCTCGAGATTTTTCTAATGTTTAAAAATTGTACCGTCAAAAAGCTCTTCTGTATTAAAAAGTCACAAAATAGATTAAAGTTGCTGTCAACAAGCGTAGCTATGGTTATTCAGTGACAGTTTGTAAATCTTTTGAAAACGTTTCGACATATTATTCCACTTCCACTTCATGCATAAAATTTTGCATCGTAATCTGTGACTATAATAGAAAATTCACAAATAAGTTTTATTTTTAAATCTTACACGTTAGGACAGGACATGAAATTATCATAAACTATCTATGTCGAATGGCATGTAATGAGATTCGTTGTCTTTACAAAAATTTATCGTGTATATTAATATATACATAGGTTAATTAAAAATTGGAAAGCACTTATGATTTATACTGTAAGTATATTGTTAGGCGTCCTTATATTGTGCAAAATGAAAACCTAAAAATAACACGGTCAGTACAAAACATGATAAAAGAGACCACTTAAAACTGCTCAACGTTGAGTGTGTTGTTGTTTTCAATTCACAATTTCGGTTTGTATTACCAGTCGATCACGGGGACTCTAAAATAGTTGACGTTATTGTAAGTCATTAATATGATGAACGTGTTTCACTTCAAAACACCAATTACGAACGTTTTCGAAAAAAAATATGCAGATAAATGCACATTATGAAGCAAACGAAAGTAGACGGATAATGGAGTAATGTACCAAAAAATTCGGACTTTAACTCATTCTAGAATTCTTAAAGACAGTGTGTTTCTTCTGTATCGAGTAAAGTTCACACCTTATCCCTCACCCAATGGAGATTGCGGCCCAATGTAGGTCCATATGAATAATAACTAATCCCACAAAGTGGAGTTTCACTGGGCATATTTGTCTCCTGGGCAACGAGTTGAATTTTAAAATTGTCAAATCACTTGAATAGCATTCCTGACTCGTGAAAAACGTTTTCAAGCTACATTCTACATCCAGTTTCTCAGATTATTTGAAAGTTTGAATGGACTTGTGTCGCAATGTAAGAAACAATTGAGACATTAATGGCATGTGTATTTGTGGCTATTCGGTCATTATCATTCAAATAATCTGAGAAGCTATAAATAAAATGTAGCTTGAAAACGTTCTTCACGAGTGAGGAATGTTATTCAAGTGAAATATGACCAATTCGAAAATTTTGAAAAATGCCATGCTACTTTCAAGTTTTACGTGTTAATTCCCCTAAGGAATTTGACAATTTTAAAAATTCAACTCGTTGCCCTGGAGACAAATATGTCCAGTGAAACTCCAGATTGTGAGATAAGTTATTATTCATACGGACCAATGAGCTTACAATAACAAATTAGAGGAAAGGACGGCCATGTAGAGATATGCGATGGCTTGTGATTCCTGGTCGTTGACGACCGTTAAATCAGTGAACTTTGTTTCAATGCGGTATACAATTTTACAATGAAGACCGATCTGAAGAGTATTTTGCAAACAAAAGTTATATAGAAAATGGTTCATAGAATTTATCTTATGGCTGGGTCTCTTATGTCTCTGATACGGACCTACATTTAGCTGCAATATCGCTACATTGGGTAAGGGACTAGGTGTGAACTTTACTCCTCTTGAGTTTATTCGTGTATCTCCATGTCACACTACCAATTTTTGAACTAAATTATGTCACTTTTGACAAAAACTGGTGAAATAGAATAGAGCATAACAAATCAAAGAGAGTATCAGACATCAACTGACTCAGGATTCCAGAATATTCCTGGGGTATAACGTTTAAATTTTTCCGATCCATGCAACATCCTGTGAAAAAATACTAGAACATTCTATTAGTCTATACGAAGGCAGAAATGCCCTTACCAGGCCACGAAGTTCACCTTGTACTTTTTAAACTTAAAAAGCTTTCTAGTTGCCAAAATTGAACATGGCAAAGATATGGCATGCATTTAATGGACCCACTATAAACTCAGCAGACCACATATAAATAACCGACTTTTACCACATCTAAATTTTTGCACTTCAGGGCGGATCACACCCACATTTTATTATAAAATTTCCACTTTAAACTATAAGGGCGCATAGATTTAAGAATATGTAAATAATCATACTTCAGCACTGGAACATTTATTCGTGTAGATCTGCTTGCTTGTGAGAATGCTATACAATGTAGGAAAAATGTAAAAGACATATTCTGCATCTTTTTCTGGGACTTAAATCCATTCTTGGATTCAAACTCACCCCATGTATAAGTGAATAAACTTATTACGCACCCGTATTATATTCCTGTCTGTCTACTTTTGACTCCATTACTACAACCATTTCATAGGCAGTTTTACACAGCAGGTAAGTAAATAACTAAATTTAAAAAATTAAATTGCTGTATGGAAACTTAAATTTGTCTATACTATAGTAAGAAACTGTTTTTATCACAGATGCACTCCATTGCCAATATAAAGTCTTGAAAAGGATTGAAGGACTTCGAGCACTGCGTAGAATAAGAGATGTACATTTTGTGAAGGTTAAATAACCACTATGTGCAAAATTCTTTTTAGATACGCGCGCATTGTAGATTGCATAGATTCGCGTACTGATCAATGAAGGGTATTTCAGTAATTTAAAACCAATTCAACCGTTTTCGGATTTCATGTTTCGAAACGAAAGCTTATTTGGGCATAACAGAAAGAAGAAAAATTAGGCACAAAGCAACTAAAATAAGTTGGGGTAACATGAGACTCTGTGCTGTGCTGTGAACAAAACACATGATTTTTGAAACTTTTTACCGGATTTACTAATGGAAATGCAGAAAGCTGGGGTGCGTCGTACCCTCAGTACCCCCGGAGCATATGTAATTAGAATAAATTTGCAGATCGTGGCCAACGGGGGAAAACGGCGAAAAACAAAAATTCCCGCTGTTTCGAAATGCAAAAATAGCTAAATTTCTCTAATTATTGTAGATTCGTAATCTACCCATGAACTATCCTACAACTTTTCAGCAAAATCGGAGCCAAAAAGATTGAGGCACCTATATGACTTCCTTAATTAAACACCACTTTATATATGCATGTGCATATCATATGTATATCGTGTTAAACCATTACGATCAAATAGATGACAAATTACTGGGGAGTTTACTCTAAAATTGTAAATTCCCCATTCTGTCATGTTATTTGACTAATAATTTGCTGGGAAAAGAAGTGCAAGAGTACAATAAAAAGGGGTAAAACTTAGTTAAAGTGCTTGCCAAATATTTAAAGAAGTGGTAAAAGTTTATATGAGGTACTTTTCTGGTAGTAACATGTGGTAAATTCGGTTAAAACGTGGGTAAGTTATTATTATGCCCAAAGATATGTAGTAGCTACCTTTGTATATTATCGATTGGCAGTTGTCTCCTAGCAATTTAGAAAAACAAAGGCTTGGTTCCAGCCAAAAATACCAAGGTATCGAAACTCTGGGGGGAATATAAAATATAACCAATATGAGTTATATGGGAATATAGCCGATCTGCTCATCTGAGAGTGATCGATTGGCATTGGTCCCTTCCTGTTTTTTATTGCAGTCCTGTAAAATTTCCTTGTAGCTCATTATATCTACATAATCGCTTTAAAAAAGCGATTAATTTTTTAATTGCTTTGCTTCTTTACGTATTTGGTTATATAAAACTGTATATTATTGCCCCAGCCGTATAGTTTAACCCACATAAAAATGGCGCATTTAGTATTAATAGTTTAGTCTTCGGATTAATAATCCGGTAGTTGCTGCAAAACATGTAAACGTAAGCATTATACGTTATAAACATACTTAAATACGTTTTATTTATCTTGAGGTTTTAATTTTAATATGACGGCAGGAGAAATTTTAATATTTAGGGATCCGGAAACGCAGCGTATGAAATCGAACCACCATCACATCCAATTTGACGAAATAAATTATGTAGCATGCTTGTTTGTCTATAATATTTAAGCACATATTATTCACTGTGGATGTTGTTAAAAAATTTACCAAACGAAATTTTCAACTACAACTAAATTTTTGCACAATCTTCTACTTACCGTTAAGATTCCTATACTCGGGGTTAGAATCGAGTTTCAACATTCTCCGTCTGAACAGCATACATTTATACATTTCATTGGGGAAGCGTCCTTATTCATCTCAGAAGTATGAAACAAAGGATACTTGAGACAAAGCTACAGCAACTCTCTCGTCTTTCACTGCATTGAGCATTTGTGTGGCGCCTATTTTTAAATTATTGTGGTAGTGGCATGTGTTGAAGCGAGAGAAGTTTCATTCAGACTCTTGCGTCTGATGTGATGAACAGTTCGTCTTTCTTGTTGGGAACAAATATCAGAGATAAAGTCAAACTGAGTGTTTCATTGATTCATAAAGTGCTGACTTGTTCAAATAACCTTAACGTAGTTTTCTTCGAATAAAAACTTAATTTATATCTCGATTTCGATTTATTGTAGGTTTTGTTTCTCTTGAAGACCAATCCTCTTGCCCGTGGACATCATCATAAGTCATCCGATTGAGTGGAGCTTTGGAGAGTATCTTCGTCTTACACGTAAGCTACTTAATTTTTGACCAATCATATTTACAAACGTTTAACCATCATTTGATAAGTAATTTAAGAGCCGTTTGATTTGTTTGTCGTTTTCTCCAGAAATCAACTCTTGCGGACATCTATCCACGTTGTATAGCAGGATGAATTCTCGCATCTTTATCGGGCCTGTGGTTGGCGTCCTTCTCTTGTTGATGGCTTTGCAGGGCGTCAGTGGTCTCCCACTTTACAACAGCAGCTGCAACACTACCGAAATTCAAGACGAGGTTGTTGATACGACAGTGAAAGTTGAGGGAACTACCCTTATGGAAGTGAAACAACCGGTCTTCAAGAAGATCAACCGGGATCTTTTTGATGGTGACTTTAAGGAAATCAAAATCCATGAGAATGATGGAATCGATCAAATCTTTATGATTCTTGCTGTTGCTGCTATCGTTATTTTACTTCATTCCAACCGACGTCGCAACAGGGAGGACACGGTTCCTCAAGAAGTTTAGATATCCCATGAAAAATACAGTAAAGCAAAATTATTTCCCTTGACTGTTAGTATTTTGTATGTAAAAGTCTTCCCCACAAAAATCCGGTAAAACGGTTCTGGTTTTAATATGAAATGAGTGTAACAGATTGATTGTAACCTTTATGAACTAAATGACATATTTTTGGTGTTGGATTGTAGTAAATAAGAATATTAATTAAAAGAATTAGAAACTTTATTTAAAGTAGATTATAACTCATTTTAGTTCATAAACACATATTCTATTACATCAAACAGCACTAGCATTTTTTATAGCAATCTTGAAAAGTACCCTCAAAAATCATTTAATTGGAGGACTCCTCCACTTTGTCGTCGCCTCCCTCAGGACTGCCCGTTCGACCCCCATCCAGGTTTTATCAGAAAAATTACAAGGTTAATAGGTCGCGGTGGGAAAATCCAATTCGTTCTGCTTTGATTGACATCAGCATCACCATGCAACAACAAACTCCTTCTTTTTCCTCCTTTTCGAAGTGATTTTGGATTGGATTCCCGTTCCCAACCAAAATAAAAAAAATAATTTCCAAAAAATACCCTTTTTCAGTGGAAAGTGCATTTAACGCTATGAAAATGAGGTTTTACTGTATTTTACTGCCCTTTCTCCTTGCACAGTGCCAAGTGCAGGTGAAGGGCTCCCCATTTTGGTTCAGCTCTTCTGGAGGAGTTCCGGAATCATCTGATGAGGAGACTAAACGTGAGATTCGGGAGCAGCTGGACATGATCCGATGCCCGGCTCAAGCGCACCTGGAGCTGACTGATTACTGGAACTGTCTTTGGCGGAGCAGCGTCAATGCGGATGATCTCCGGGAGCGGATGAAGGAGATGGAATCGGAGCGACCTCGATAAAGAAGGAGGATGTCAACGAGGGAGCAACTACGACTCCGTCACAAGAGGAGACTGAGCGTAGCAGTGATTATGGACCAGGGCCGAAGTCCCGGAAGAAACGAGCAGCTGTTGACAGATATGTGAGTTCCAATTAAATCCATCAGTTCAATCCAATTTGATAGGATAATTTATTTAAAAAATTCTCTACTAGAACTACTACTTCACAAAGTTCGCCCAACGTGACCTCGACTTTGCTTTGCGGTATGAAGTGTTATTGACACATTGTCAGAGGAATATTCGGCCTACAACCTCTCTTGGAAATTTTGTTTACTGCATGCGTCTTCAGGCCCATGCAAATTCCGGACCTCTGGGATTTGGAAATTACTATGGAATGTCCTTGAATTCAACCTTCCACCTTCCTGCTCGGAAGCCCATTATCGACACCTATGATCAACGGGAGCTGCCCATCTTGAAGGGCTTGTCCAATTCCTGGATCAACTGGAAGGGAAACATGAGCTTCCGGTTTCAAGAACTCAGTTAGGACCAAACATTTAAATAAAGAAACAATGTTAAAGTAATTAGTTTAATGAATTTGTTGATTATTAAGGAAACGAAGATACTTATGACGCAAGCGGATTCGGCGGAGCAGATCCCTACGCGGAGAGCAGTTCAGTCCTTTCCGCTACACCTACAACAATCTGGACACGAACCAGCGTCAACCCGGATGGTCCTTTGGAGGAGCCGACGGCCCTACCCTCTGGCACAAGCTCGACATCCGGAAATTCTACAGCCCGATCCTCTCCAATGCCAAACTCAGCGAAGTGGAAACAGACTCAGACATTGCTCAAGCCTACCCGGGTCTTGGAGAGTTGGCAGAACATTTTCAGCAGATTGAGGCGCCGTTAGACTACCGCTGGACGAAGGATAGCGGATACCACGCCTACACCCGCTACCTCATCCCTGTTCTGAGCTCGACAGACGTTGAATACTACAAATACAAGGGACTCCTGGACGAATCCTTCAAAATACCGTCGGATGCTCAAGTCATTCAGCACCTGATTGACGCGCTCAACGTCTACCTGAACAAGACGACCAAGCCTATAGTTTATCAGTATCCTCCTAATTCAGCCTATTATTATGAAAACAAGTGGGATTTCCCGACGGTTGAGAAAATCGATTTTTACAAGGTTTACGAAGAGTTCCTCTCCCACTATCTTTTTGCCGACACGACGAGATACGTCATTGACCTGAAGAAAGACGCTCGGAGGGACAATGCTATTGATTCTCTCTACTTCATTTATGATGTCATTCGCCGAATCTACCGGAGCTACGTGGAGGCCGTCATTAGTCAGCTCAAGTGCACCAAGGCGATTGTCCAGCAGGTGACGACGAGGAGGTTCGGGATGGCTGATATCAAGAGGGTTCTCAACAATGCCAGGCAAAAGTGCATTGATCCGATATTTGGGAAACTAAATTCGACAACGATAGGCACGACTTACTTCGTCTCGACGGGCACGCTGCGATTTCTCTACGATACCTACTTTCTGAGGAAGGAATCCAGGCAGAGATACACGCTGCCGCTGACCCCTGTCCAGTTTCCCATCTGCAAACACAATGAGCCTTCCGTAATCTTTCGCTTATTGTAATGCTCACTTACGGACGTGTTTTTAATGAATTTTTTGTTTTTAGCCGATAAACATCCACACAAAAAAGGGGAGGAAGAGCACGCTGACCAGCTACAAGTTTGGAGATGCGGCTTATCGGCTCTATAAATTCTTCATTTCATTTCCAACCGATGGATCTACACTGCGTTAGTTGGGAATTGGGAACAACTATTATCAAATTGTTTCGATAGTATCGATGTGCTAACATTTGTATTTTTCAGTTTCAGTAGGAATGGTGGATGCTGAGAGACTTGATGACTCTTCCGTTTGGCTGACTGGAGGAGCCGTGAAAGGACAAAATCTCGTCTTTCAAACCATGCTGATTCGCTTTGGAAGGGACTGGGAATCACAGGGATCCGAGCATCTTCTAGATTCAAAAGGGTACAGCTGTATATACGTAATAAACGTTTTTCTGGAAGGTTTTCTGATGTTTTCATTGGATTAACTAGGGGACAAATGGAGCTTCAGATGATCTTCACAATTGCTGGCTCAGCGGATCCGATCAAATATTGGCATGTTCTGGCTCGCGTCCAAAACCGACTCTTCCAATTCAGAGAGAAGCTTGTGATCATCCTGTCTGTCCTTGTGGATGCGTTGGTTAACAGTTTTTATGCATACGGACATCAAATATTAGTGCATTTTCACACAAGATTATTTGTTTAGGAAACGGAAGAAGCTGTGATCCAGAAGATTGAGGAGGAGGGCACTCTCCAAGACCCCTATCTCTTTGAGCCATTCACCCAGGCCGCCTACCACTTCCGGAAGGAGCGAGAATCAAACTCGGATCAAGATGAACCTCGAGGCTACGTCTCAGTGGACCCCGTCTTCCGTTTCATTGACTTCATTCCCAAAACCAAATCCAAGTTCTACACTTATCGCGGAAGTTTGTCTTGGCCGCCTTGCTTTGGCTACGTGATCTGGTCCGTTTATCAGCAGCGTCTCTACATTTCCAAGCGACAGTTTGACGAGTTCATCAAGATCCCCGCGTTTGGAGTGGTAGACCACAACAGAGCTTCGGAGAACTTTCGGCGTGAGGATCAAATTCACGTTGAAGAGGAAAATGACCCAAATCTCGACTACACAACTCGCCAGAACCTGATTGCCAAGCGGACCGTGAACCGATTCATTTTGGAAGGAACTCATAACTACGATCCGGAAGGAAAGGATTCGTTGGTGGATGAAGCAGTTTACTACATGGATTCAGACAGAGCTGCTAACTTGAAGGAAAGTGGACTTGTGCTGCGACTACGACTGTTGCTCTCCTCTCCACAATCTATGGAGCTGCTCGGAATAAATATTATAATTATGTGCTCCTGTATATGTAGTTTTAAAATTAATATTATTGGTGATACCTGATCATTTTGTGTTTAAATTATAAAAACTATGCGTCATAACCAAAATATCATTATTATGGTTGTAACTCAAGTGGTTTGCTGTTGTAGGTAACTGAATAAAATCTAGTTTATGGAAATTTGTTAATTTGGGAGTTAATTATTCTTCTCTTCATTTGTTCATTTTATTTCTAAACACGATAATTCATGAACATGAGAGACAAGCCAGACTTAATGGAATGGGAATGGAGTAGTTGTCAAAGGATAAATAACAACATTCACATTTTTGTCTCTTTCTGGAATTTCAGTTAGAAATTAGTTTTCAGAAAAAGTAAGCATTAAAATACAGTTTATTTAATTCAAGGATATTGCTTACCTAAAAACTACAAATAATTTCGCCTGATTTTTCTCAAACTTGTGTTTTTCATTACTCCTATTTATAATGGCTTCAGCCATCCTCGCTGCAAAATTGGGATTGGATTGTTCATCGTCTCGATGTTTGCTGTTACACTTATCTGGGTGAAATGGGTTGAGATGGAGGGTGAGTTTGACCGTATTATTATTATCAGACATTTGATATGCTCAGTCTGGAAAAGTTTAAAAAGTCATTCGTGCTTTTTGTGTTACCGAGACGCCCGCCTCATTCACACAACTTCTACCGCTCACGACTGGAAGCGCCATCATTTTTATTAGAAAAATCAAATTGAAATTGAAAAGTATAATAATGTCATAAAATATTTACGTGAAAAAAAACCTTTTAGGTATTATTTAAACTTCAAAAGTTCCATGGTTTAATCACGATTACTAATTGTAATGCCTAATTTAGCTTTCTAGTAATAATGCTCAAATAATCTAAGAGTTCAATATAGTGCGAGTTTTGGTGTATGTATACACCGTACTGTTTATAGAGTCGACGGTTTCTTATGTTAATTAACTTACCTTTGAAAGAATAAAGAGTTCTAATGTTTCATCAATTTAACTAATTCATTGTCTATGGTACATGGACATGTCATGAGAAGTAATTAAATTAGACTTAAGTAAAGTAGCCAAGACGAGTCAGTCGCGTATAAACTTCTCAAGTGTACTTTACTTTTGTATAATATCTTGGACCTAGTGACCTGTTAGTTTGCTTCTTACTAAAAAAAAGTTTCTGAAATAAAAACTATACAAGATTCAAATGGGAATTAAAAATGCAAACTTACAAAACTAAGCAAAGAATATATACCGTTTCCGTCATGTCATGTTATATGTGGTTTATTGTGTGACAACTTGGGAAACTTGTTCACGATTTCATTTTTTTTATTGCTTTATTTCTTCCACGTTTATGTTACGAAAATAAAATTTTATGTTCGGACATTATGTTTTTAATGTGATGAAATTGGTAACCAAAATTGAGTTTAAAAAATTTGATTAAGAACGTGCAAATTCCGAAATTAAACATTATAAAAGAGTGCAAGTTTCCGATTTGCAACTAGGTTATATATTTCAGAGACAGAAACATTTTTAAATCATTATTATTTTATGATAAAGATTAATTAATTTCATCAGCTAAAATGGGTTTAATGACTAAAAGTTTTTTATTAGTGTTGGCTGGACAAATTTCATTACCACAATCCTTTTTTTGAAATCGCCATTTCGTATTTCGTTGTTAGGCATTCATATTGATTTTTTTTTTGTGTTTCAGCTAACCCTGTTAGTAACCAAATATTTATTATACCGTTTTGGTATTTTTCAAATAAAAAACTTTGCAGGTCAAGACTAACTGTGAAACAGGTTTTTTTGTACAATATATTCAGATAAAGCCATATAATATAGTAATTTTACTAAAACACTGAGATAAATTTCATCGTCCAAGTTTCCTATAGTTAAGGATGCGATACCAAACAAGGTATTTGTTACAGCATCATTTGAGTACATATTGTATGTACCAACTTTACGTGAGCTTCAGAAACTAGTTACGGAACGGACAAACCCTAAAATCAAAAGTTCATAATGTTTCCGAACGGTGGTTAGGCTAGATACTTTAAAGATACACGAACACTTCTAATTAATTACGTTCTTATGATAATTGAGGTATTCTAATTAGGTAAATGTAAAACAAGTTTAATTAGTAAAAGTGTGTTAAACGTTTTGTTTCCAAATAATTCATTACCTAAAAAGGTCATGTTTTAGGATCGATGTTTAATGCTTAAGTGCTATTAGTAATTTAATTAGTGTTACAGGTAACCCTGACCCACATCTTTAAACTTTACTCATTTACTAAAAGAGTGGAAGACCTTTCTTAACCTTTCATGTTAGGTACTAAAGAATATACATCTGGAAAGCCACAAATGCAAAATGTTACTACATAAATTTTCATTTATATCTTTTTTAATTTTACATTTCCAATTAACAATGACAATTGAAATTTCTCGCGAATATTCAAATTTCCGAAACAAAAATGGCAACATTAATTACAATTTTGTAAGCGACATCCAACTAAGCAATTTGAATACCGCCATAACGGATTCTGAATGCATCCACCACATTTATAAACTAAGAGGAATTAATATCCCAGAATTTTCAGTACCCGTAATTCTGTCTCGCTATGACGTCATTCGGATGGAATACCGACTCATGAAATTTATCAGTTACGATCACACCCGTACTTTCCCTTTTGAAAAAGTACCTTCACCTTTCCAAAATATCAGCAGCTTTGAACTTTGTATAAACAATTCACTTCTGCAGACAAAAGAGTGTCTAGACATTCCTCTCGTCGACAACTCTCCAAAATCGATCCCATGGCGATGCGAATCTCATTGGTTACCTATTTCCACCAAATTCCGTGGAGGAACCCGACCTACTTACGAAAACGTTGTTGAGGGAGATCCCTCTTCACCACTGGGACTAACTATTCCACATGCTTATAAAACAGTTTTGGGTTTACTACTTCAATCCTAATCAATCCTCGGGGCTTAAAACCACAGTTTTCTGAAAACTAGACCTACATACGACATAATAATCACGAAATGAAAGCTGAAGACTACAATACAATCTAGCATGGCGACAAGTCTCTCGCT
>LJIJ01003181.1:0-20673 GCA_001718145.1 Orchesella cincta | reverse complement strand
GAAGATTCAATCTAAATCTCGTATATTGATAAGCGGACGGTTCATCTTTTTAAGGAATACTAAGTTTTCTAATTGTCTTCCACAGTATCAATTGATTGACGCTAGAGACTCCTTTGAAGAGCAGACAATTTACTTGGGATGAACCAAAACTCCTGTTACTTCATTGTCCAGTTTGACATTCCAAAAACCGCATGGCTTTTCAAACCTGCCTAGGATATTATTCACTATCAACCCCATCCATTTACTTATACCCTTGCGAAACACGCGTACGTACACTCTGTGAAACGTGAGCTAAGGTTGCAATTACAGAGGAATAGGTTTGATACTGTAGACAATGTGTATTGTCATATCTTATCAGCATCATATAGGTTAAATAAATTAAGAATAACTAATACATGGACCTATAATGTTGTGAGTGTAGATAATAAATTTATTTCGACGAATTTGTGTTGGCTTGCTTTTTAGAATATTTTCAACTACTTGTAAATCGAGTTTTAATGTTCTTGTGAGGAAATAAGTTTAATAAAGCTAAGTAAAAATCCCCATTTACAAACCCCAATGGATTTATATATATTTGAAGTTATCAGACTTTATTGCATTTGGAGTGCATCCACATATTCATTCATATTAGAGATAACTTTTTATTTAGTTGTTACTCCATTTTTAAAAATGAATTGGCAATTTTATTCAGGAAAATTATAACCAATTCCAATTACAGTAATGTATTTTGCAGCCACAAATAAAACAGTAAGGAGATAACCCCATTTAATCGCAGTCTCATTCATTTGTACGTCGGAACTTCGTCAACATAAATAAACCGAATAGGATTTACAGAAGTTGTAAAACAATTGATTTGATCGCTGTTATGAGTAAAAATTTAAAGTAGAAATGCAGAAAAGCTGCTAATGGTGCTGTAGAGTATATAATATCACCAAACGAGAGTGCCCGATTGTGATGTGAATACCCTTCAGCACCAGTTTTTTTATCAAACACTACCCCACAGCATGGTTTTGCCAACGTTACCCTGCAGCAAAAGGCTCTGAGAGTATGCATAACGCATAACGCATAACGCATTACGCTTTTCCCGAGATAGAGAGAGAATCAGAAAAGAGACCAGCATGAAGAGTTATGCATAGTGTGCTATGGAAAGAAAGGGCATGGGTTACGTCCACGACTGCTTCTGCTCGTAACTCAGCACAGCTACGCTATAGGTTTGATTGAGAGTGTGCATAACGCATAACGCATAACGCTTTACGCTTTTCCCGAGATAGAGAGAAAAAAATGAGACAAGAGACGATCTTAAGAAGTTGTTTCACAACTTAATAAATACAATAATAGCTTTTCAATGGGTTTTCATATAATTTGATGTTATCTCTGGCTTCCCTCAGATCCTCATCATCATTGTTAGATAAAGTAACAAATATTCTGCATCTGAACTTCCATACTCGCTCTTCAAGGCTTTCTGTATGCTGCTGATAATTCCGTAAAATTTGTGAATAATTCCATGCAACTGGATCTCTTTTTCCAATTAACTTTCACCTGAGTATTAGGTCATGCTTGAGGTTCTGTTAGTGTATATTTCTTATGATTGGTTTGCAAACTGGTGGGGAATGGTTTTGAGCTGTGTTAGTTATAAGTTGAAGGTGTCTTGCATCATTCATAAAAATAAAAATCAATGAATAGTTTCATGATGAGTTCACATTTTAGAATTTTTGGTAATATATTGCACACGGTAAGCATTTATTGACCAGAATAGATCCTGGCTATATGTCACTTTATGCGTTTGCCTGACGTAACCTTCAAGTTAAATATTTGAAAATGTACGTTCCGTTTATTAAAAAAATTGATAATTATCAAACCTAACTGTCTGGCTGTCTAAAAACAGCTGATTTTTAAAGAAAGAACTACAAACGGTTATTTGTCCTGAATTGTATAAAGGACTGAATCATGTCTTTATTAAATTTAAATTGAATTTAAAGCGAACGATTTAGCCGTTCTGAGCAGGAAGCCGAAAGCCCCTAATCAATACGGTTATCACGTAGCAAATGAGAGACAATTGTAAAGCATGGTGGATTGAAGAAATTAAAGATAGTGCAAAAACCCAATATTTCCCCTAGAATTATCAATGTATACAAAGGATGTAAAACGACGCGTGAAATTGACGTTTCAAAAATCCCAACTGAACCCTGATAACATTTGATTGATGTTTGAATCGTCCTGCCCCTGTAAGATTAAATTGATATTTTGGTCAGCAAAGTATATCGAATTGAGCTTATCTTTACGTGTAATTGCAATAAAACCAGTCTATCAATTATTTAAATGTAATGTGCCCGTTCGAATGACAAGCAAAACAGCCATGAGATCATCAGAGAAAAAATCCTAAGCGGTTTGACTACTACGGAAAAGATGTTTTGCCATCATTTCATCCCATTTATATGTGATGACACTGGCAACACCTCATAATGGAAAAATACCATCAGAATTTCTGATGGTATTTTTCCATTATGTTCCAGACTGCTATCATGCTGTCAAATACTTAAAGGATTAATACGGTGTTAGCTATAGATTGTTGCATAGTGAATAAAAAATATATAAAAAATATCAACTGCGTGAAAAAATTATAATCGCTGCAATTAATTTTCCTCAGTATTTTCGGATTTTATAAATTAGTAATAAATTGGTAAATTAAAGCTTGTTTAAGTTTCTGTGAACCAAATAAATGAACTTTTTATGAAATTAACAATATTATCAATTACAAACTTTGCACCAAAGAAACCATTCTTTTAACTTGAGGAAGTTTGAGGAATTTTAATTTAGTTCATAGCTGGTTTTAAATAGATACTACAGGAAATATTTTGCGAGACAAAATAGATAAAATCGATACAAGGTTAGTTTAGCGAGACTGCAGTCGAGTGCTTTGAAACTGATTTCGTGAGTACATAAAATGCTGGTTCAAAATGGTTAAACAACCTGGCGAATTTGCAGGAGAAATTTGCTCCTCTTGTTACTTTTGAACTCAGCATTTATGACAAAAACAATTAACTGCTTGAAAATTTCGTACAAGAGCGTTAACCGATACCATAAAAAAGCTGGGTTTCTGTTAATATGTAGTTTGTTTTGAATGTTTAATAAAAAGACAGAAAGCATGAATTCGCTTTCACAGTCTGTAGACGCAGTGATTCCTGAGTCCAAGTGAAATTTTATCAGTATGTAATCCTCATCGGCGTCAGAAAGGCTAAAGTTGACGTACGACAAAACCACTGTGAGGTATAAAATGACTTAAATAATGAGTTTACCATCAAGTTGATTTTTTCGTTGCAAGTCTGCAGGTTTATTTAAACAGCAAGTAAAATAACTAAGGTTCATCATGAAATTTGTTAGTCTGTTTGCAACGGCGTTATTTTTTGCTGGTTTTCAATGGTCCGAATCTGCAAGCATTTCTACAGTAAATGTAGAGCAAGGTTAGTTATACAACTATTTTTTCGAGCGCCATTGGATGAATATAGGCTACTTTAAATTTAAATGAATTACGTGTCTCATAAAGCTCAACTTTAATTGCTATAATCCAGGTAATTCCAAAGCAATTTGGAACACTTATTTTTGAATTAGATGGAACAATACAAATAATTCGTCCTCTAATTTGAATATTATGTTTCCAAAAATAGATAGTTTACGATATTATCATAATAGTAGATTAGATTTTTAACTACTCAACGTTGAAAATAAAATCGAAGCTGGAATTTTATGCTGTTTCTCATTTTTATTGCAGGGGGAAGCCCAAGACTAATTAACCTGGGAACTGTTGACAGCAAAAGTTATTTTGCTGATAATGCTATGATTCGCGTAATTTGAAATGAATTTGGATATCCTAAAAACCAAAGTAAGTATAGAATAAACATAATTGCTTTTTCACAGAATTGGACTGAAGCTAAGGTGTTCTGTAAAACCCTGGGAATGAATCTTGCCACAATCACCACTTCAACACAAATTACATTCCTGAAGAATGTCTACAACGGCACAACGTTTGCTGGAAGTGAGTGTAATACATAAATAAGGGGTAACCCAATTATACATTTGACAAGCGGAGGTTTTTTAAGGAATACTAAACTTTCTAATTGTTTCCACAGGTCATTGGATTGACGCTAGGGACTCCTTTGAAGAGAGACAATTTACTTGGGATGAAACCAAAACCCCTGTTACGTCATTGTCCAGTTTTACATTCCGAAATACCGGCATGCCATTCCAAACCTGCCTAGCATATGTTTCAGCTGGAACTCCAGACATTTATGTGTACCCTTGCGAAACACGGCTACCGACTCTCTGTGAAACGTAAGCAAAGGCTGCAATTATAGAGGACGAAGGTTGATATTGTAAAACATGCATATTATATTATCAGCTTCAAGCAGGTTGAATAAATGAAAAATAACTTTAATACATGGACTCATAGCATAGCGAATGTAGATGAGTAAATTTATTTCAACGAATTTGTGTTTGCTTTGATTTTTCAAATGAGAAGCATTTTCATTTACTTGCAAATCTAGTATTATTGTTCTTGCAAGGAAACAAGTTTCATTTTCACTAATTAGCTAAGTATTATTTTTGTAGTTTTTTACATTTAAACCCCAATTGTTTCGAACAATACCACTTGAGGAGAGGCAAGTTTTTGCATAGTTTCAATTTAAATACCTTCAACTGATTTAATGCGTGACGATTATTCGGTTTAAAATCGCAATTTATCTAAAAATGACGCGGTATAAAAATCGGCATAATTTTTCTTATATATAGAGGTTATATGTAGGTATGAGGTGTGTATGTTGACAGCCTGATGTACATTTCATGCACTTCAGTTAAACTAAATCAAGAAACGAAGTAACTATCGTTCAACTTCAATCAACCTCACAAGCAAATAAAGCTATAGTGAGAAGTAAATCAACGTTTTAAATTATAAACTTTACTTTTAACCTTGATAAATAAACTTTACTTGGAAACACAATTTACTCTAATGTTAAAGGAAATCAAACTGAAAACCTTATCTTCCAATGAAATCAATGACAAAGCATTAATCAACAAAAGTGTCAACTGGCGATCACATCAATGGAAATATTTAATGTTTCATTGAATACCAAGTAATCAGAAAGGGTTAGTGATTTTTTCAGATAAAGATATATGCATAAAAGGAATAACAATTTTGTGAGAATATTAACCGTATAAATAAATGTTGTTTGCTGCAATCAAAATCCCCACTACTTGCAGTTACAAATATGCCGTTTTAAGAATGCAGCACTGTGACACCTGATTTATAATGACAACTGTTTGAGCACCTGCGTCTAGTGATGAAACATACCAATGAAATATAGTATAAATTTTTTTAAATGTCAAAGTATATTTTAAAAATGAATCAACTCACAGCAATATTAGTAATATTACGAAGTTTCTATATCTACTGTATACCACACTTTTAAAATATTATCTGGTTCCTTCGTAAAACCCCGGTTTTCAGTGACAATGTAGCTTGTTTTAAACATTTATTACGAAACGGGAAAGAAAATGAGGATTCATCTTCGCAGTCTGGATAAGCAACGAGTTACATGGAGTATAATTATCAGTAGGTAGCAACAGTCATGATAGATATGTCTGACGCACAAGGTGTTATTTTGAGGTATAAAAAGGTGAACTTTATCCGAGCGATAGTTTTGTCTTTGAGTGAAAGCAGTTCAATTCAGACTTGAGGGCAAGTAAAATAAACAACCATGAAATCTGTTAGTTTTGTAGCCGTTACGGTGTATTTGGCTGTAATGCAGTGGTCGGAATGTACAAACCTTCCTCAACACGCAAGTTCACAAGGTAAATAATACAAATTTTACTGGAAATCCACATCTTTTGTCAATATGGATGGGATGGATTACTACAACTTAATTTTATCCAAACCAAACTCTTAGTCAATCAGTCGTTGTTTCACATTATTTTTAATTTACACTTTCAACTCAGGAGGAAGTCCTAGACTTGTGAATCTGGGAACTGTTGACAGCAAAAGCTACTTTTCTGATCAAACTCATCGTGTATGTACAAAAACTTTTAAAATTTAATCGCAGAACCAAAATACTAAAATATACAAATGACATTTGCCAATAGAACTGGACCATGGCTAAGACGCATTGCCAATCTCTGGGAATGGATCTTGCCACAATAATAACTCCAGCACAAATTACATTCCTTAAGAATGCTTACAATACGACAACATTTGTTGGACGTATGTAACACAAAAACATCAAATCAAAAGAACATTGTTTTGTCATAACTAGAACTAGTTTAGCATTAATTGTCTTACTTTTAATTGTTCGTGTAGATCATTGGATTGATGCAAAGGATTCCTTTGAATAAAGACAATTTACGTGGGTTAAAACTAATACTCCTGTTACCTCCCTCTCCAGTTTGGAATTTAAAACCCAATTAGAATACCAAACTTGTGTGTCATATTTACCAGGTTCAACCCCAGTGATTTGGCTAACCGAGTGTAGCTTGGTAAGCATGTTTACACTCTGTGAAACCTAGTTTATTAATAGTTACTTGTAACCAGAACTCGATGCTGCTGCAACCAGCCTGCTGTTATTCACTTTAAATTGAAGAAGTAATAAATGAACGCAATACATTTTGATGGTTTCATAAGGTGTTCGATTATTCCGTTTCACCTTTTTGTATGGAGTTTTGTTTAAATGCTGGTTTTGCATTGAAAATACGTATATGCAATTCTGTACAATTGGATTTTTTTAATCTATTTGAAAGAGAGAATGGTTCTGGCATTTATGATTTTGCTCTCCTTGGATACATAAATTTTCGAATATTTTCATAACTAATTACTATCAAAACTATAATATTGCAATTTGAATCACCACGTTTTTAATATAGTAAGCATAAAATATTTATTGTATAATGATGTGGTAATATAATCTAGGACAAAAAGATCATTTTGTTATAAGAAAAAGTTGACCACGAAGCTCACAACGACGGTGAAGAACAGATGACGCCTGGAGTATCCTGAAGACCCACTGATTTCCATGTCGTTGCACAGATCCGTGTCGCAAAAGCACCATTTCTGGCCCTCCTTTCCGAAGTCGTCACACTTGGCCTTTTGTATCTTGGCGTAATCCTCCGTGCCCTTGCGTGTACACATCTTGTTGATCCAGCCACCATCCTTGTCCTTTGTCATTAAGCAGCGGTCATCTTCCTCGCCACACTCCTTTTCTACGCCGCTCCAGCCATCCTCACATTGGTAGCATTCGTAGCACTTGATTCCTGAAACATAATAATTGGCTGATTTTATTCCCCATTGCAATTACGCTCATTCACAAATGAGAAATTATATGGAATTCTGAGTACTAAAATAGAACCTTGAGCAACTTGCAAGTCAACCAGGAAAAGCCACACGACGACAATCAGTATTATCTGCTTCATCTTCATGTTGGGTATTATGAGACAAATTCACAGAGGGTTGAATTGATCTTGGTGGACATATAACTTTAATTGTATTATGACGAACGTAACGAAAAGTAAACATTTCGAAAAACAAACAAAAAATTAATATTTTTAAAAAATTTGGTTGTTGCCAAATTATCACCATGCAAACGACTTCGTAACACAACTCGGAACTGAATTCCCCTTCACTAAACTTTCAAATAGTTGATTGCATTCATCGTCAATATTAAAGACTATTAAATAATCACATCGTCAGCAACGAAGCAGTTTGTTTCAACCAAATAAAAAGTTCTTTCTTTTAGGAGTTTTAATAACAAATCAAGACTTAAATAAGTCCACGCAAAAGATTTATTCATCAACAAAAGTAATCGTCATTCATTTCGGCAAGTAGGCTGTGTGCCGGAGCATGTTGCCGTGTGTAATTTCCTTATAGAGTTTATAATTTTCTTATAACAATGTGAGATAACATAACTTTATTTTATCTCTTTCCATATTACCACAAAAATATCAAACTATGCCCATTAGTCAAACGTATTTCCATTAATTATTCTGCCACATACTGCATGTGTGCTCAGGTGTCAAAAGAACAAACTGATTATTGATTTAACTTCTGTGTCAAACTTAATACTTTTTGGCTTATAAATCAATTTTCATCAATCAACTGCAATTGTCATTCACAGTCTACGTCAAAACCGTCGATTATCAACACAACGGCTTTATTTTGCCATTTGTCTGATCCACCTTGATTGATTAAAGCTTATGCAAATGAACCAGGAAAATTACCATCACAAATATCTCAGCTTAAATGTACATCTACATTGTCAAACCACTGAAGGGATTAGTAGTGAGACCGAAACGAAGATTGTCATGAAGTGAATGAAAAACGTTGATCAAAAATCAACTACATACTACATTAATATTTTGCGAGCATAATTATTAGCCTACCATTGCTAACAAAAACTCCTCTTCACTTACGGACACTTCACTGACAATTAATTATTATTTTTCACCACATTTCTTGATCGAGTAAATTGGATACGCAGAGTGCAAACGTGATCAGTGTGTGTGTGACCAAAAATTTATATCAGGAGTTAATCCCAAAAAGATAAGTTAAGAATGACACATGACGGTCAGATCTAATGTACAAAATGTCAGGACTATCGAGTTTTCCCTGAAGTTGGTTCCACGTTTCAATGTTTAAAGTTTCATACAAGTTTGATAGCAACTACAAAATTTAATGATGAAATTTATTAGTTTGGTAGCGATTGTGGTATATTTTGCTACAGTACAATGGTCGGACTCTGCAAGCATATCTCCACCCAGTCACGGAAATGGGGCACAGGGTAAATTACACATTTACTTCAGAAAATTAAATATGACCATTACTAAACAGGAATTATTTTTTTATATCAGGTGGCAGCCGTGCAGTTGTACATCTGGGGACTGTTGAAGGCAAAAATTTCTATGCTGTGAATGGTTATCGTGTAAGTAAAAAATATTGGAAGTCTACTTGGAAATCATATCTTACAAAATATTTTTTTACACAGAATTGGACCGAGGCTAAAGAGTACTGCCAATGGCTGGGAATGGAGCTCGCCACAATAGAAACTTCGGCACAACTGTATTTCCTCCAGACGGTCTACAATCGTAACACATTTCGCGGGAGTAAGTGATTATGGGATAAAAGACATCCGATTAACAAATATGTACTTGCAATACATTCCTGAACATTTTAATTTTTGCTACAGATCACTGGATTGACGCCAGAGACTCATTTGAAGAGAGACAATTCACCTGGGATAGAATTAATGCTCCCGTTTCTACCTTGTCAAGTTTGCCAATCCTTAGCAGTCACATGCCATACCAAACGTGTGTGGCATATTATTCAGATTTACCTGCAAAAATCTTTTTAGACCCGTGTGAAACTACCGTATATACACTCTGTGATTCTAATAACACGGTTACGATACAAAATATTTAATCGTATTATAATCATTGAGCTATAATAAAAAACTAGAGGAATGGAAACATGGATGTTGAGACATATTTTGCCGTTTTAGGCACATATTTATATATATATTTCGGCCGTCATAACCACATCTTTTGAACAACTCTACTTATTACTATCAAAACGATAATGGTTCACTGTTCGAAAAATCAAGAATCACAAGATATTATCACTAGTTCTCCTACTTATCTGATTAGAATGGACGTTTTGCCATAATTCACGTCCCACTGTGCGCTGACTAATCACCCGTAAAAAACGTTTTTCAAATTGTGTGGCTTGCGTCAATGTTGCTATGTGAAAAACTTTTTAAAAAACGTTTTCCGAGTGCATTTGTTCAAGTGCATTTGCATCCGAACAGAAGTAGTAGTGCCCAGGGTGAATTTACTCGGGCGATCTCAATCATCATTTTTAAATCGTTTTTACAAAAATCCGCCGTTCATTTACTATCACATTTCATAAAACGGAATAATTAGGCTTCGTTCGCGTGAATGTGGAAAGCCCATATTTTCAACTTTAAATAGCCCGATTCATATGCAGCTCATTGGAACCATCTAATTAAAATGAGTTAAAGTCTCGTTTTTCAGGAAAATCACTCTGTATGCATAGGTTTTATAGCATAAATGAACTTAATTGAAGTGAAACAATTAGTAATATTTAGCAAAATCCAAACAATTTAAGTAGCAGAAACCTATCCAAAAACGAATGTAAACGAGTAGATGAAACCGACCAACAAAGTTTTTTTTGAAATTTTTATAGTTTATAACGGTAATTTTAATTAATTGTAGCTACTATGCACACAATTTAGCTAAAATTTCAAAATATATGAAGTTAGAGTATGACACTTCATGAAACAGATGGCGTTGGAACGAAACTCGCTAAATTGTGTGCAACAGAGAACGCCACTTAACTGCTTGGGCAATTAAAGTGGCAATTAACTTGTATCCACCCCCTAAGGATGGTTCACAAGATGCGTGCACAAGCGCAAGCTCATGCAAAAAACAATCGTGTGTAGTAAAGTGTAGAGTTGACCGGTAGTAAAGTTGACCGGTCAACCAAAAAAACCCTAATAAAACAAAACCGGAAAACTTCCCTATACGCACATCTGCATCACATGCCACCCCCTTTCATTCATGCACATTGGAACCTCAAAAGAAAGGGCAAAGTGCAACAAAGGTACAGCGTATTTACATTGCCAAAAATATGGAAAAGAGATTTTTGTAACTTTCACGCGAACGAAGCCAATTAACAATATGCTGATAAATTACAAAAAAGCATGATACGATTAGTATAATAGACAAATCAGGCCAACTTGTAATCATTTGTAGATCAATTAGATAACGAAACAAAAATGCATTTAATTTTGACACTACAAGCGAATCCAACACATCCGACTCCCATCGGATATTCCAACTGAGTGGTTCCAGTGATATTTTCAACGACTGCACCTCGCACCCTCGATGGGAGAAATTCCAACTGTGGATCCGAGCAACTTCGAGCAGGAATCAAGGCGATGCGAAGACGCTCCGGTGGAGACTGTCCTGGATGAATACGCCGACCTCGGCAGTGTTTCTCTGCGCTGCCTCCTCTTCATTAAGCGTAGAGAATTGCCCCATTGACAATGGGCCGTTGTCCTACCCTTAGGTAGGTCTTCCGATCACGGACGACGAACATGAGGATGGTGGAGTGTCGCTGTAAAACCCGGAGAGGAATCTAAAACATTTTTAAATGCTTATCTTGCTAAAAACCCTCCATTAATATTGGGATAACTAACAATGAAACTCACCATGTTATAACTCGCGTAATCCCTGATCCTCTAGCCTTCTTGGAATGTGATATCCCAGAGCTTCATCTTGATCCAACCCCTGGTGGTGTAGAAAATGAGGGGAACATAAATACTCTCAACCAGAGATGGTAAAACCCCGCGGGTAATGATATTAAAACCCGGTGGGTACGGGTTTAAACGGGTTTAAACGGGCATTAATGGGGAGAACGGGTAATATTAATTTATCACGTATTTACGTGGTGACATGTATTGAATGAATTCCGGTGATCATATCTGACAGTTTGAAATGTTGATAACATGCCCTGATTTTTCCAAATGTTTGAAAATAGATCAATAAGATCTTAAATTCCTTACAGTATATAATTTAGTGACAAATTCAGGTCAAATGAGATCAATTTATTCTAAGGGAATTATTGCATACATTTTGCACACGTATAATTTATAAACATAATACTACTGAAATAACTATTTAGTTACACAGTTAGTCAAAGACCATGACACAAGGTAGTAATCATTGCCTAATTGATTATCAGCAATGGAAAAAGTAACATTAAACAGATAAATGGAACATACGGAAAGGGAAACAATGAATCATACTATGGTTTTACTTTTATACTGTTTTATATATTTACCCGTTTTTACGCATAAAACTCACCAAAATTCTAGGTGGGCTGGGCCATTAAAACCCGGGTTTAACGGGCTGCCCACCTAACCATTATAACCCACGTGCCATCTCTGCCTCAACCACCGCTATACCACCACGTCAAGTCCATAGAGAGCTTTGAAGATGTAGGATGTTTCCCCACGCTGGACGCCCCACAAGTAAACACTGGAACTCCGGAATGTCGTTTCATGTCGTGAACATAATGATAGCTTGTACATATGCCGCGATATTGTGGTGTAATTCAACATGATTAAAAAATGGGATTACTCCGGTTTATCTCATTGTATGACGAAATGCAAGTTTACAGACTATTTTACAAGATTACAAGGCATTTCTTTTCATCATGTTATACATTCTAGTAACTTTATTACAATCCTTTACGAATCATGGTCCATTCATTTAATTTTTGGAAAATATTACCGATTCATAGACACCAAAAGAAAGTAATATCGACATAATTTTCACCACAAATATATTCATTACAATAATTGAATTATTCAATAAAAGACAGAAATAAAACTTGAGACTGACACGATACGGAAGATACTAAAATTTAACACCAGTTATATAAGCCAACACTTTACATCGTTTGTACAGAATTACTATTAAGTCGTTCCTAGGATCCCAGCATTGGAACCTTGTCGCTGCAGAGCCTTCTCATGCCTGGGTCCGATGGGCAGGAATTCCAAATCCTTGTCTCCCAACAAGTCCCGAGCCAGCGAGAGAAAAGGATGGTGGAGGTTCTGGTTATTAGTCATTAAGGAAAGGCTGACAAATTCCATCGGGAGTCCGTGGTGTTTCCGGATACCATCAGCGTTCAGTTTTTGTGGACCTTCCAGATCATCATTTGTTCCCACCAGAACCAGGGAGCAGGGTCTTCCCCTGGCAGCTCTCTCTGCCAAATTGTACTTCAGTCCGGCGTACCATTTGACTTTATTGGCGTAAGTTGCCTCGTTCATTAGGTCGAACATGATGATACCACAGTCTCTCTACGAACACCAAAATCGTAACTAGTTATAGTCTTTCCAGGCAAAAGAAATAAAAGCCAATGTCATCATAATTTAAAAATAAATTATTATGGAATCTTACCCCCTTGTAAACATTGTCGTGCAACACTCTTGAGCCTTCCTGTCCCACAGTGTCATACACATTAAAAGTCAGCCACCCCCTGCTGGAGCAGAAAGTAATAGGGTAAAACTTGGCCCGGTGAGTATCCTTAGCTGTAGATTATGTTTGAGGGTCCCCCATTGACCTCTTATAAACGTGTCCTTTCCACACCACCATATCCAACAACGAGGCACTTCCACGTGTGCGAAATCGGGATTTTTGGCCCCAGCTGTTGTCCCTCGGGGACCACAAATGGAGACGACATCTTCTCCAGAGCAGCATGATGGGAGAGAGCCGGGTGATCGCCGGAGTTGCGGGGAGCCATGAGCGGAAAGCCGGGGGAGCCTTGTCGCTGGAATTATTGGAGGAGTGGTGGAGGGTGGAGACACAGACTTGGACTTGGTGAGCTTAACACGAGACGCATGACCTGGTTTGCCTGGGGCTGAAGAATGCTTTGCAGCTGTGGAGGCTGAAGAGTTCTTAGTAGGAGCCATTATTGACACACAAAAAATAGAAATAAGCAAATCAACAAAATTCCTTTGAATTTCAAAACAACTCTGAAAAAAGGAGATGATATTATGAACAGAAACCGAGCGGCATCTGACTGCGGTATAAAAAAAATCACCCGTAAAAAACGTTTTTAAAATCGAGCGGATTGTCTAAATGTTGCCATGTGGAAAAATTCGAAAAAAGCGTTTTCGGAGTTTTGTTGTTTAGAGTGCATTTAGTCAGAACTGGAGTAGTAGTGCCCAGGGTGCATTTACTCGGGTGATTCTCAATCATCATATTTAAAAATGTTTTTACGAAAATCCGCCGTTTATTTATTAACACATAAAATGGAATAATTAACAATATGAATGACTAGAAAGCTTAAAGACATAAAGTCCACTAGTAACCATAATAATATGTAGATAAATTAGAAAACGAAATTAAAATTGCATTTAATTTTGAACCAAAATTATCAGGACTACGCGGACACATCTGACACCCATCGGGTAGTCGAACTGAGTGGTTCCCAGCGACATTTTTAACCGCTGCGCCTCGCCACCCTCGATGGGAAGTGGATCCGGAGCAACTTCCGAGCAAGAATCAAGAGCGGAAGCCAAAGACGGTCAGGAGGGGATGTCCTGGATAGTGTCGCGATAAACTTCGCGAGTTGACGGCCTTAGCCCCTCCAACGTCATCTTTCTTCCCCAACGATAACCATTTCGCACTGTATTACGCCCCTCCTCCGGCAGCGTTTACCTGTGCCTCCTCTCTGCCTTGGAAGCGTAGAGAACTGCATCCTTGCCCCACCTTTAGTTAGCTCTTCCGATAGCGGTCGTCGAACATGATGATTGCTGCAGGTCGCTGTAAAACCTGAAAGCAATTCAAATAATTTTAATGCTTGTGACACTAAAATCCTCCATTAATATTGGGATATGGTGATGTGAAAAATGAGGATATACGTGACCCCTGTACTTCTCCACCCACGTTAGTTCCATTGAGAGCTATATAGTATGTAGGATGTTCTCCCCACGCTGGACGCCCTCACAAGTAAGCACTGGAACTCCGTAAGGCCGCGTCATGTCATGAACATAATGTAGCTTGTACATATGCCGTGATATTGATATTGTAGTGCAATTCAACATGATTAAAAGATGGGATTACTCCGGTTTATCTCAATGCATAACCATATGCAACTCTACAGACTATTTTACTAGATTACATCATAGTTCTTCACAATCATTTTATACAATCCAAGAACTTTATTACAATCACCTTTCAATCATAGCACATTCACATAATATTAGAAAACATGGAATTTACCGATTTCATAGACAAACAGATCACATCAAAAGACAATAATATTGACTTCATTTTTACCACAAATACATTGAATTACTCAATAAAAGTCGGAAATAAAACTTTAGACTGACACGAGCTCGAGAAGCTACTACAAATTACACAAGATTTCACTGAACTCATTTTACAAAATATTTAGGAAGGCGTTATTTAGGAATATCTAGGATTCCCACGTTGCACATCTGTCGCTCAAGCAACTTCTTGTGCCTATCCTTGATCGGCAGGAACTCCAAGTTTTTGTCTCCCAAGAGGTCCCGAGCCAGCATCAGGAAAGGATGATGAAGATTCTGGTTGCTGACTGAAGATATGTTTACAAATTCCATCTGGAGTCCGTGGTGTTTCCGGATACCATCAGCATTCAGTTTTTGAGGACCTTCCAGATCATCCTTCGTTCCCACCAGGACCATTGAGCACAGTCGTCCTTTGGCAGCTCTCTCGGCAAAATTGTACTTCAGACCAGCGTACCACTTGACTTTCTTGATATAGGAACTCTCGCTCATCAGATCAAACATGATAATCCCGCAGTCCCTCTATGAATACCAAAATCATAACAAGTTATAGGCTTTCCAGGCAAAAGAAATAAATGTCATAATTTTCAAATAAATCTACATCCAAGCTCACATCTGCGTTCACATTCTTGTGCAAGACTCTGGAACCTTCCTTGCCAACAGTATCATACACGTTGAAGGTAAGCCACCCCCTGGTGGAGCTGAAGGAAATTGGGAAACACTTGGACTTCTCTTTAGATGTGGTCCTCTTGTACGTGGAGCGGAACGGGTCTCCTATTGACTTCTTGATGAACGTGCTCTTTCCGACCCCACCATTTCCAACAATAAGGCAGTTCCACGAGTGCGACATCTGGATTTTAGGTTTCAGCTTTCGCCTCGGAGACGGAATCTTCTCCGCAGGAGGTTGATGGGACGAGAGCCGTGGTGATCGCCGGAGTTGCGGGGAGCCACGAGAGGAAAGCCGGGGGGAGCGCCTTGGAACTGGTAGAGTGGTCCAGGGTGGAGACGACAGAGACGTGAACTTGGTGAGCTTAACAGGAGACGCCATAGACCTGGTTCGCCTGGAGCTGAAAAATGATTTGACAGCTGTGGAGGTTGAAACCACTTTAATAGGGGCCATAATTGACACAATTTAAACAGAAATAAGTAAATCAACCAAATTCACTTGAATTTTAAAGCAACTCTGAAGAAAAGAGATGATATTATGAGCAGCAGCTGACCAGCTGAAAAAAATAACCCTAAAAATAAGTCTTTCAAATGTTGCCACGTGGAAACCCGAAAAAAAACGTTTATCGGGTGCATTTGTTTGAGTGCATTTAATCCGAACGGGAGTAGTAGTGCCCAGGGTGCATTTACTTGGGTGATTCTTAATCATCATATTTTAAAACGTTTTTACGAAAATCCGCCGTTTATTTACTATCACATATCATAAAATGGAATAATTAACAATAGGATGAATGACTAAATAGCTTAAAGACCCGAACTCCACTAGTAATCATAATAATATGTAGATAAATTAGGAAACGATACAAAACTGCATTTAATTTTGACACCACAATTATCAGGACGACCTGACATATCCGACTCCCATCGGATATTCGAACTGAGTGGTTCCCAGTGACATTTTCAACCGCTGCGCCTCGCCACCCTCAATGGGAAGAAATTCCAACTGTGGATCCCGGAGCAACTTCCGAGCAAGAATCAAGAGCGGATGCCGAAGACGCTCAGGTGGAGATGTCCTGGATGAAATACGCACGACCTCGAGTCCCGTGTCGCGATAAACTTCGCGAGTTGACGGCTTAGCCCCTCCAGCGTCATCTTTATTCCCAACGATAACCATCTCGCACTGCGTAACGCCTATCCCGGCAGCGTTCACCTTCGCCTCCTCCCTGCCAGTGAAGCGTAGAGCGTTGCACCACTGCCCCACCTTTAAGTAGCTCTTCCGATCACGGACGTCGAACATGATGATGGCGGCGTGTCGCTGTAAAACCAGGACAAAATTCCAGTTAACTATAAATGATTGTCTTGCTAAAAACCCTCCATTAAAATTGGTATAACTGACAATTTAACTCACCATATTATAACTCGCATAATCCTTGATCTTGCAGCCTTCTTGGAGTGTGATATCCCATAGCTTCATCTTGATCCAACCCCTCGTGGTGTGGAAAACGAGAGGATCATACCCTCGACCACGCTGTACTTCTCCGCCATGTCAGTTCCATGGAGAGCTTTGTAGATGTAGGATGTTTTCCCCACGTTGGACGCCCCCACAAGTAAGCAGTGGAACAGCGGAATGTCGCCAATTGATGCTCCAGCAGTTGCCATTGTCAAGGGAAGTTTCAAGCTGCAAGATAACCGTTAAAGTGAGAGAAAATTGTATTGATAAGCGGAGAGCTAGCAATCAAAACAAGACAAGAAGGAGCTGATTTACTTATACTGGAAAATCCGAGACCCAAAACATTTTGAACTTCGCGGACTGCATTTGTTCTACCATAAGAAAAATTCGGGGCTATAAGAGCTTGAGAAATTGTTACGGAAGCATTTTCTAAAAAAATTCATGCATCAGCCTTCCTTTCATTTTGATATTAATAACAGTTAACGATAACTTAATTATTTTGCATTATCTCTTGAGCTTTTTGCAAGTACTCTAAATTATATGTTTAAATATGAGCCCACGATGCAGCCTCAACAACACCAGCAGCCTCAGCAGCATGTCAGATAATTGATATGATGAATGTGCCTTTTTAGATGTTAAACGAGTCAATAGTTCAATCTATCATGAATGTCCATATTTTTATTTATGAATTCATTTTAATAAACAAAAACTCATGTCAGGAATGTGATTCATTCGTTTAATTATTATCAATTAAGCATTTTTATTCGAAATCTCAGATAAATTTGAATTCATTGAACAAACCACGTTAACATAGACTTCCTAGACATTTGGTAATAAAAAGCATTTTTAGCCCCAATGAAATACAAATTAGAATCAATATAAAATTATGATAAGTTGATAATTGTTTAATTTGGATTTGTGATGGTGTTATCACTGGAAACCTCAGCTTGAACTTCCATTCGCTCATGACTGTCGTCCCTCATGGTAATTTCCAAAATGCAACGTTTAGCCCTTGTAGTCAACCACCCGGATTTGCAGGTACACAATTGTTCCGAAGGAAGCCCACGTCTTGCTTCACAAATTGCATTTGTGTACAATACCTCTGCCTGAATCAGGACAAGTTGCCCAACCAAACCCTTGGCATTTCTTCGCTTCATAATCGTATCTTCCAAAGTAATCGCATTGCAAATCCCTCAATGCACTTTAGTGGCGCAGCTTTGTCACACATGTTGCTAGTATAGCGAGAGTTATCTTTGGTATCACTTTGGTATGAATAGCTACACGGCTGTCCAAATCCCAGCAGACATTTCCCTCCAACTGAAACATATCCATTGTTACAAACGCATTGTCGGAAGGTCTCGTCTTGCTCAGAGCAGTGAGAATTTTCAATGCAAGGAATGCCATCGTCACAGGGTCCTAGAACCCGGCTTTCACATTTTACAGAGTTGAAGTTTTGAATTTTATCATATTTGCAGGAGCAAATACCTTGTTTACAAACCGTTCCTTGTTCATCATTACAAGCTTCCGCCCAGCTCAACCCGCATCTATTTCGCGTGGACACCAAGCAGCTTCCATTTTTTGATTTTGAGTAGCCACTTCTGCATCTGCATATTTGAGGACAGCAATCGCAATCTGCATTAGAAGCACAGTCATAGCGGGAGCTGCAACTTGTGCCAAGCAAACCAAACACATTTTCTCTGCCCGAATCATACACTTTTTGGGACTGGTCACATTCACACAGACCAGTAAAACCGCATTTCAAGTCTCGTTGACAGTTGTCACTAGATTGACAGGGTTTTCCATGCCCCCGTTTTACTTCACAGGTTCCAGTTGAAGTTTGAAAAAACTCGGAGAGACATCTGCACTCATGCCACTACAAACACTGTTTTCACGCAGTGTGGAAAACCTGTGCAATCTGCTCCTGCCAGTCTCACACAGATTCCTTTTGATGGTTCAAATGTAGAAATAGTTGTATTGCAACCACAGTGTCCATCCGGGTTGCAAATCAGTTGCAGGTCTTGACTTCCAGTTCCGAATTGACAGTTACTACTATTTTCACATGGCTCGTTGTAAACCTCGCGTTTTCTCACATTCCCCCTTTGCATTGGCAAAATAACCTGTATTACAATTGCACGTTGATGTCCTACATACCGCGTTTGGCACGCATTGTTCTCCATTCGCACATGGTTGACCTGCCTTTGTCACGCAAAGCTGGCGAGAAATGTCATAGGTTGAAATGGTTGAGTTGCATCCACACTTTTGGTCTTCATTGCAGGACAGAAACTGTTCAGTTTTGCATGCCAGATTATAAATTCACAATCTTCTTGGAAGCCACGCTTTCTTATACAAGTTCCGTTGGTAGATTCATAAAATTCGGGAAGACAGCTGCAAAATCCTTCTTGACACCAAGAATTTTTGACACAAGGCAACTCTTCTCTCCAACTCCGCTCTTCGCCACGGCTCTGCACATCAACTGCGGTGAATGTACACTTTTCCCCAGCAAAAACAGCACATTTTGAGCCGTCGAATGTCATAACGTCTGACATAATGCACTCACAAGTTCCATTATTGCAGGTTAGGGAGGCTCGAGAATCACAACGATTTGAGCGATTGCAGGACTCCCGCAAATGTAAGCAGGCGAGCTTGTGGCATGGACGTTCAGAGCTACTAGTATGGTGAGCGAAGATAGGAGTATATACCGCCGATAGAAGCGTTTGGACAATTCCTGGCGCATTTTAGCGTGAGGGAAAGCTCTGGTGTTAAATTAGAGAGGGAATATGGAAAGTGTGTCCCGCAAGGATAAGCATGGCGATTAATATGTGGGAAATGTGTGGGCACTGCGCATATTCTGACACTTGTCCATGTGGGAACCGTATGTATATTTCGCATAAAATACGCACAGAAAAGCCGTGCAGTTTTTTCGGAATTCGCATGTATTATGCTCGTTTAAATCACTATTTAAGGCTTCACTATAAACGTTAGTCACGAATGAGGCAGACATATTTGATTTATTACATTAAAATATCTCACGGACCAGTACAGAATAAGTTCATGTTATGACACAAATAACTACCATACGATGAACTAATTGGTAAAGAACACATTTGTCAACAACATCCGTAATATTAACACGTACATGCCGCTCGGGCAGTTCCTTAACTTTAAAACTGATACTAGAAAACTGTCAACAATGACTTAACTCTATCCTTAGAACTGTTCTTTGCAATTTAGAACTGGTCAATTGAATTGATTACCATTATCCTACCATTGTTAGTAACAAAACTGTTGTTACCTTGTCTCTTAGTAACACAAAGTTGTCAAACTTAATTTATTTAGAGGTTTGCTTAAATACTTTTTCTTATCGGTATGTAAATTTGCAATCATAATTACCAATTCGTTAAAGTTATTAGTTGTAGCCAACCAAGTCTCCAGGTTTGATAGTCCGTGCTGTCTTCCAGTGGAAATTGAAATGGAATTGTAGATTACAGCTGGTCTTGAGCACTTCTGTGGGCAGTTGATGAATGCCTAAGAAGCTCGTTATTTGTTATTTCGGCTAATCCATTTGCCACAGTCGTTCAAGGGCTGAAATAAATAAAAGACAAAGTCATTCATAAAAACTTTCAACGTTAAAATAAATACTGACTGGTAAAATATAATATAAAATACGTT